>JAVFBZ010165191.1:0-17202 GCA_032466195.1 Katharina tunicata
CATCTTGGAATTCTTCTCAGAATCATGAGTAAAATCTCAAAGCTGGATAAACGTTTTCGGTCTTCTTATTGTCAAAGGTGTATTCTTGCAAACCACATTTGTATTTTCAAGGTTATGTTATCAGGCTTTCAACGCCAAACCTCGTAAGACAAGTCATTGTGAAAATATAGGGTGCGCTTTACTCTTTTCTTTGTATTGAATGTTTTTGAACCATGGAACGAACAATGGCCTACCACTGACCACTACACCTGCGCTTCATCGCATCACTCTATCGCTTAATTACATCGATCCATGGTATCCAACGCCATACGCCCGTTCCATCGCATTGCTCCATAGCATCGCTCTATCGCATCACTTCACTCCATCGCTCAATCGTGTTACTTCGCTCTTTCGCTTCATCGCATGGCTCCATCACTTCATCATATCAAGTGTCTTATTGAAATAAGTTGTTACAATAAGATACTTTTTGCAATACGAGTGTGTGTTATTGTAATAAATGTATTACAAAAGCCCACTTTAACAGTTTGCTATTGTAACATTATTACAATAGCGGGCGTTTATTACAATAGCGGTTGTAACAAAGCTATCTTTATCTACATATTGCACGTGAGAAATTCAATTTAGATAATAGATGATTATTTCGCCTGACACGTGATTTTCATGTTGCACTATATTTGACAAGGCTATGTTTTGTCAAGGAAGTGTTTTGTCAGACGATAGTCATAAATAAACTGAATGAATGATAAGATAGACGGGAATTCAATATGGCTTTTTGCCCAAAGGAGACAAAACAATATTTGAATATTTCACGATATAACAACGTCCGCTTTCATTCAGTATATATCATTGCTGCTCTTTTCGGGGACTTATCTCACACCTTGGCAGTTATTTTATCAAGAGCAATCTTAAAATTGCTCTGTCGGGCCTTGGACACTATGTAACGTGAAATGGATCCATACGTATATAACGATAGCGTCCTTATCTGTACCAGCATGATCCATTCTTCCCAAAGCCGTAATGCAACAAGCTCTAATTTCTGCTACGTCACGTTTATAAACTAATTCGAAAGCCTATGCTGTTTTTGGCGATCGGCATATTAAAATATGATGAGCATTATTCTTAGAAAGGCTCTATTCGATTTTGGATGCTGCAGACACACAGAGGTAACAACTGAAATACTAACAGCACCATACAGAGTGGAATACAACCACCACAGACAATGAGGTAGGAAGCGTTTTAAGCTGTACTAGCATTATCCTGTCTTCCAAACCCGCTGAGCAAACAAACCTAGATCTGTCGTTTATAAACTACAAGGAAAGCGCATGCTGTTACTGGTGATTGATATATTAAAATATGACGACTTTAGACAGAGAAATTAATTAAATAAATAGCGTACAGTGTACAGTCTCCATTATTCTCAGACATTACACTTTTGTTTTCAGTAGATTATCGTTTGATTCTGTTTAAAACCGAAGATAGTCTCTCAAAATGACAATAATATGACAAATAAGATGGATTTTTAACTTCTGGGTATATTGATAAGAGACGTTTCGGCCTAGATGCTAAGACCGTTTTCAAGCAATTTAAGACCATTTTCTTAGCATCTAGACCGAAACGTCGCTAATCAATATACCCAGAAATTTAAAATCCATCTTAGTCGTCATGTTTTTGTTATGTACCCAGCTTCTAAATGCCGCTTAAACAAGATCTCAACATGACGTCATGTCTTATAAATTTAGCTAGCAATTTAATTTATTGACAACATGGAACGCCTTCTGGTAATGCAGTGTTTGTACCTTAGCTTAAACATTGCAATGGTTGGATGCATTGGTTAGTGTTTAACTTCTTGCACAAGGGTATTTCACTTATATGACAGCAGAACATTCCAACGGAAGACTGCTAAAGTAACATCCAAATAATGTGAAGTCCCTTCCATTATGTTCCTCCAGTCCCAAGTATGACAGTATGAATGTAATTTGGTAAAATACTGCCCTTAGCCTTGTACATTCCAGTTTAAGATTAAACCTAACATCTATATTTCTGATACAGATGTCGCAAACAAACAAATACGTTTCTGGTACTGACCCTTTACTTCACATTACCTGTATTTACAATTTTATTTATGACATCAGTATTTTGTGATACTATTAAAGACGACGTCTCATTGAGACTGAATCATTACTGTGTTGGCTTGATGTAAAACGATGTCGCCTATTTGCTGTTGAACGAATAACGGATCTATTCTGCTGAGCATAGGGTGACCAAAGATACTAATTTGTTTTTTCTGTTATAATTGTTTCAAATCTGTCAAGACATTTTTTGCAGATTGCCAATAACACGCGGTAAGGCACTGAACTACACAAAAAAGAGAGGGGAACTGTTGACCAAATATGTTCACATGTTTGTTCTAATTTCGAGTAAGGAAGTAGGGATTTCTAACATCCCTGAAGCGGCATGGAACGACATCAGTCTGCAGGTTAGCTACTAGATATGTTTTCAGAAAACCATGTTAACTAAATATATTTCAATATTTAAACAAACGAGACAAATTTCAAAACAGAAAACTGCTTTTTTATTTTTCACTTCGGCTTGAAACAGAACCAGATTATAGCAAAGTAGTTGCAAGGTAGATCAAAAAAAAAAAATTGGTTGCAAAAGCTATCGTAACTATCAGACATTTGCAGAACATATTTTATCTGTATTACATTGGTGCTAAAGGCGTATCTAATCCTACAAACCATGACATTGTAAACGCATACGTTTAGGAATAAGGAGTATTAATCAATATATGCAATATATCGACCATGTAACCTTTATTTAATCGTTTGATTGTTATTAAACGTAGTACGTTACTCAAGAGTATCCACTTATATGATGACTTGTGTTATTAATGTATGGTGGTAAACTGTGAAGAAAGATTGTAAATATATCCTGCGATGGCCGCAGCCACCGGAAAACTTCCCTTATATACCGTAGCTATGTTACAAGCAATACATCTTATGCTTCTTTAAATATCATGTAAATGCCACTGTATTAGACTAAACAATGCGAGGAAAGAATAAGAATCCTGCTAAGTACTGACACACTTCGTTCGTTCAAACCAGTTTGAGAGCTTGTTACATTTATTAAAAAACGGGATTTGAAGTAGGCAAGATTCTGGTCTAGTAGATTGTCAGGATGATGTATGTCATTTCTCAGACAAACCTCCGAGATTGCTGTCTCAAGTGGTCCCGCGATAACCATTATAACGTCAGTCTGGGTATCCCTGAACCTGTTATCAACCAACTGAAAACTCAAAGCGATACGAATTCACAAGGTTGCTGTTTAACGCAGTTCCCAAGGTTATTTTACCTTTAACGCGTCCATTCCACCATTTAATCCATCGATCAAACTTCCTGTGTAAGTAACGGTGAATTGTTCTATATGCATCTATAAAATGTTCACATTATGATGTAAAAAATTTGGTAAACAAAGTGTGAATAGGCAACTGTACCCTCTTTAGTAGACCAGGACTCTTGTGTGTAACTTTTCGGTTTCAAACGAGACACTATCACAACCAAATTTGTAACAATTGAGTTTCATTGCATACAGCTTCCTGTATCCTGGTGCACTCTGAGATTAGGGGCATAGGATGCTGATTTTTGTTGTGGTGTCCTGGTTTGTTAATGTTATATAAATGTTTTGTCCTAGATATCTTGCATGTGTCAGCATCGTGTAAATTGGTTTCCGTGCCCGATTGGTCTGGCACGTCGTCATATAAAAGAAATAACATTGAGAACGGCGTAAAACCCTAATCAAACAAACGTTACCACAAATCGTACCTTATTAAATCTGCTCTATATAAAATGGCCACTGTATATCAACAAAGCAACGCGGTCCATACATTTGAACAGATACTGGGAAAGCTACAATTAATTGGAACCCCACGTGTTGACATTCACGGTAGATAATTTAAAGCATCTTCCCACAAGCGAAACAAAAAGTTTGGGGAGTATTCGGGGAAAAAGATGTGCCCGATAAAGTGGTAATAAATGAGGTCGATTCGTGGACAAAATATCATATAACCTAACTATCATTGTACAAAAGCCTACAAAAGCTAACAGAATATTGTGTAAAAATCGGCTGTAGTTAATTAAAAAATCTGTCACATAAGGACAATTGTGATCTTTTAATTGATCTAAGTAAACAATTAATATATATAAATAAATAACAAAAACATGACGACTTCTGGGTATATTGGTAAGCGACGTTTTGGCCTAGCTGTTATGTACCTACATGTAGCTTCTAAATGCCGCTTAAACAAGATATAGTAATTTAGGAATCTGTCTCGATACTAAGAATATTTGAGCCATAATATATAACCATAATCCTGGAAGGAAATATGCAACGAAACCAGTATACGGATTTTAAACATTTCAGAAGACCAGTTGACATTGAAAGCGACAGAGGCAATGCGTTTGACTTTGTAGGCCTACGCACTCTGAGATATATCCAGTTAGATAAACACTAGATGTAGTTGCGACCTTATGATGAAAGCGAATGAAGTGTGTGATATGATGTTATCATATAGACTTTCTAGTTTGGCCCCCGATGGCGATACACTAATGTTATAGATAGAGGAGACACTTGCGGTAACGACACGTTCGGTGAATATAATCAATACTGACCAAATAGTTTCAATTCAGCGGTGGGAATTTCATGTCGGAAGTTAGTTATCTCACAGTATCTACACTTTTGGAAACTTGTACCTTCAGCTAAATATGAAAAGGGCTTTGTGTCTTACTTCTGGGTAGTATACACATGACATGAAATGATCGTCTTCACCATTCTAATGTCTCGAGCTTCCTGTAGGGAGATACATAAGGCACTTTTGTTTCCGACTTACATTATTTGATGCAGAGAGCATAAAATATCATAATGTATCAGCTATAAAGTGGTCTCATCTGAATTAGATATAATTTGGTATAGAATCCGTATTAGGCATGTCGTCCGACTTGAGTATCTCTATAATAAATTTATTTAGATTGGTTATCAAAATATTAACTTATAAAGGTAAACGAGATCAACAGATAGATGCCTATGTTATAAGATAGCAGAAAGCAAAATCAACACTTTGGAATGGAACATAACTGGCTTATCACGTAAAAGAAAAAACAAGCTATTCATTAATACTAACTAAATGCTCCAATTCCAGAGCTAAGTAGAAAGGTATCGAGTTTAGGTATATAATTAATGTAACATAATTCAGTAAGGCTGATAGTTAATACAGTTTGAGATACAGTTTCGCTTATGGTGCTTTTGGCGCTCGATCCTAGGGGAGAAGCAATCCACCTGCCATGAAATGATATGGAAGAATATATTATACGTAGTAACAACAGTACTTAGATAACACCCGTAAAGCACGCCAACCTTTCCAACTCTAACTTTCCAAGGTCTGCTCAGACGGCCATTTTCAAATCCTATAAGAAACAATTTTATCGGGCCTAATTTGTTGCTGTTTATTTCAAAAGAATTAACAATCGATTTCGTGCATGATGCTCGTTAAGTTAGTCCAAGGTCAATGTAATTTATTGAAGTCTCTGAGTGATAACCTGTCAGACAAAACAGCTGAATTATTGCTGTAGCTTTACTGTAATTGGATAAACGAGAAATCAAGAAACGACGTGTAAAAAGTTGAATTGCATCAGGGAATGTAAATTTGAAGTAACAGTTTCCAACGCGAGACCAATGTAATATCCAGTTAATAGCTACAAATTGTGAAATTTGACATTTGTTGAGTTTGATAATTCGTAATATTCAATATTTTTTGGGTCATCCATAACCAATACTACGTGATTATTTATTTGGTTACAGACTTCTGTTGGTACCACACTGTTAGCATAGGGTTAACACGGTGTGGAATCAGTGATGGATGGATTGAGATCGACTGTGAGTGTTTATCTTAAATGTTAAGCATACATGAGATGACGAAGACGCCAAACACATAGGCCTTGAATAACTAGGGTTAATTTTTTTACAAGGAAATCACAAAACTAGACACTTAACTAACTATAGTCTCTTCACAGCTAGTACCCAGTTTCCGATATGAGACTTCTTCAGAGGAATCAACTTAGGCTAAGTCGACTTGATATATTATATTATAATAAATAGTCAGGTAGAAAGAGCGAAGAAAAATATCTACTACTGGATGTACGACTTTCACACTCTAAGGTCAACTGGTTCAATTTATACAGGTAGACAGATTGATACCCACCTGTAGCAGACTAGACACAAGTCCCGGCTCAAAGGTGTAAGATTTGGAATCGGAATTATTGGAAATTATTCACCATTTATAATGAGGTATGAGTCAGAGCCACATTTATACCCGGGGCATCCATCTTGATTAGACCAGAAGCAAGACATAAACTGTCTTGTTGCAAAACGTGATGCTGGAGAATGGACACCAGAAGGAAACAAAATCGTCACGTCGCAAACATATAACATGCGATATTGCATGTCGTAAATGTAATTAATTACCGCGCTTAAGGTCGGATTTAACGTTATATAAGCCCAAATAACCAATGTTTAAGTTTGCCACCTATTTCGTTAACATATCAATTGTATTCTGAGAATCACACAGGTTTCCCGCCGCATTAGGTAGTATTGCATCTACTATATCTGTCGCGTGAATTTGTTTTTATTTTTAAATGTTTAAAGTGTCCAGATGTATATGTTTTCTACTGCAAATCACCCAAGTTGTTCAATGAAAAGAGAACCAATCTAAACACGACAGACGTACGTTATGTTAAATGTTTTAACTATATGGTCAAATATCAAAAGGGTTTCAGTTGTAAAACAAAAGGTGTATATAAATCGGCTGTGAAATCTCTAGATTCAGCTAATAACGATTTTGTAGGTGGGAGTTTGGTCAAACCTGTCAACAAATCTTTTGAAGATTGCCAATTACACGTAAGGCACTGAACTACAAAAAAAAAGAGAGAGCGAAACTGTTAACAAAATATGTTCACCTGTTTGTTTAAACTTAGATTTAGTGTCGTCTGTCGGGTTTAAAAATCAACATCTGTCTTCCTCAATAAAATTTGACTCGAAACATTCTGACTAAGAAATATGAACGAAATCACATGACCTATGGAATTCAAGCGGGAATAACCATTTATATTTATTGACCAATAAGAAGTTGAGTTCATAACTGGCTTTTTAATGACTACTGACGCGATGCAATATCACACCGAGAACACTTGTTGATTTATTGACTTAAATGGGGATAGGTGAGATATTATTGTTGACACTCGACCGCTCAGAAATACTATCCGAGGAATGTTAACCATCTCATGAATCTAATAAGCCATCTGTTATTGATTGTCACGTAAACAATACCACCCGTTAAGAGTCCGGATGGACTCACTCAGCAGATCTAAATACTACAAATATCAGATTGAATTATCCCAAGCAGAAACGGAAGACCGAAGAGAGAATAAACTAGTTTTAAACTATACTTCTGTTTTTTTACTTTTTCCGTGTCACTGCATAAACAACTACATTCCTTGTGTAGGCCTAGATGCGCTCATACAAATTATATTATACAACAGGGGTTTGACAATTAATGTTGATGAAATTTGCTATGAATGTCAGTTATCAATGTATGGTTTTCTTCGCAGGCGTTGGATTAGTTTTACAGATTTCCTTATATCGTTTTGTTACCCAGTCTAGATTGCTAATCGTACATTGAAATCAATACATTGCAACCATACCCACGAGCGTTAGTTTGGCCGACTTTATTTTGTATTCATTCATTTTGGTCTTGTATGTAAGTGATGAAAAATTCAAATGAAAAACTGGTTGTATAGCTAAGTTGAACCAGTACATAACTTTACACTATGAAGCCAATAACGTGACGTGCATATACAAATTGTTTTACGTATGTTGTTTACATACGTATTTCATAATACCCCTAAACCGAACTAAAGCTCTAGTTAGAGGTTAACTAGAGCTAAACCGAACTAGGAGCTCCCGATCCACGTGCAGATATTTGGTCCGCCACATGGAGAAGGTGTGGATCGGATTTGTCAAAGAGCTTTTAACTAATATTGGTGCATTCCAATAAAACCTACCCCTACTTAGTCTAGACGGTGTCCGAGTTATCTAAACATGTCGTACTTTTTGTTAAAAGTTGAATTTAAATATTATTTAAGTTCTTATTGATTGATCGAGTGGTGTATCACACCATGCTCAAGTGTATTTAGCTTATATGACAGCGGTGAAATACAACAATAATTGTCACTCAAACACAACCATAAAGTGTAAAGTGTTTCGTTCTGTTGGAAAATTAATCTTTAGTAAGAACTGTAGTCAACGTTTAGACAATAAACAACGACCATTGCATTATCTGTACATATAATATATACAGGATGTTACACAGTGAAGTTTGAATAAAATTTATGTTGCTCGAGGGAGTGGTGGGAAATATTAACACCGCGGTAAACAAGTTTAAAACGCGATGAAAAGGTTTGAATCGGGGTGAAAACATTTACATCACTGTGAAAATATTAACCACGGTGTAAACGTTTCTACCACGCTGAAAAGTTTTACAATGCGGTGAAAGGTTTGCACCGCGGTGAAAAGTTTAACAGCGCAGTGAAAACATTTACAGCGGTGAAAAATTATACCGTGTTGAAAACATTTCCACTACCGTGTAAACGTTTCTACAGATGAAAAGTTTAAGACCGCGGTGAAAAGGTTTATACTGCAGTGCAAACGTTTACACCGCGGCGTAAAGGTTTAAACAGCGATGAAAACATTTCCACCGAGGTTAAAACGTCTAAAACACGATAGAAAGTAACTAGAAAGACACATAAAAGTTAACGAAAACCTTGAATGTCCCCTATAAGCCACGGTGCCAGGTCTCTTGTTGGCGATTTTGTACAATATATTATTCTTATCTTATCAACGGTATTTCAGTTATATGACGATGAAAGCGTGTGATGACAAAATGAAAAAAGATTCCTGGTATCAACCGCCCCCGATCTCCGCTGCCACCATGATTTTTTTCTTATATAATCTAGATCGACAAGAGCCAAGGCGCGACCCGTCAGTTATTTATAGTATAAATAGTAACCAAGTATTAATTCAATGCAATTGATAAGAAGTAATTTTTGGATAAACACATAATGTAAATTAATCATTGACAGCGAATAAAAAACACATGATTACATGCCCTTCACCTTGAACAAATTCAACATTTCCTAAAGCAATAAACCGCCTTGACTATCTATGTTACTTATGTGAATGAATCGGGATCAGCGCGACTATAGCAACTTGATAGATATATGTTTAGACAACGATAACTCAAATGTATATGTCAAGTCAACACTATTAGCGCAAACAACTGAAGCCCAATTACTACTCAATACAAATAACGCATTCATTAAGGCAACGTAAGAATCTGGAACTTCAAAGCAAGTGAGAGGGTATCAGGTGTGTGGTTGTGTCAGTGTTGTAAAGTAATTCATCCAGCGTGGGTGTTAACGAAGGGTTTGGCAGACTTTCTCTCCAGGTGGCTGCATCCTTTTACTAGATTTGTATCAGGACCCTTTCATACACCTGTCATAACAGTATATAGAAGAATAAATTAATTTTATGCCTTGTTTTTGCTGAAAGGAACCAATTTTGTTATGTCTTAATCCATGGCTAAGTGATCTAGAGCGCATGTTCCTGGGGTGTATTCTTCTGAATCTGATCTTCATCAAATTGCTGATATTCCAACTAAAAACAAGATCTAGAGCTGCATGTATGATAAGAATACAGAAGATCTCTCATTTGGGAAAACAAAATGTCCCAGGTCACTTTTATAAGACCGGGGCAAAAATATCCCAAATGAAACAGCAGACCTCGTCAATATTGGCGTCATAATATGGTATTTACATGTAGATAATAATATGAGAACATGCATCTTGTTATTCGAACAAGTTCATAATACTGGAAGCAAAAGTTCCAATAATAATGCAAGTTTAGGTCTTGAAGTAATATTTCAAAAAAATGTAATTGTCTGATATCAACCAAGAGGGCTATGATTTACGGAGACCGATACAAGTTTTCGCGTGACACAACTCGTCCGAGATAAATCCATGCCACTTTGCAGTCATATACAGATATACAGTCAAAACTGAGACAATACAATTCAGGAAGACTTTCGTGTTTTGTCCCGGCCAGGTATATGATGCTCGATCATAACTACATGTTTGAGTACGAATCGATATTTTTCAGACAGTATTAAGGCAGGTTGTCATATAGTTTTCGCAAACCAGCTAATTTTGTAGAAAGCTTTTTCTCGTCTCTCACAAGGAAACGACCTTGGATCTTAAACACTGAGGACTTAGGGCCTATACTGTCTAAGAGAAAGCGATGCGATGTTCGTGCGTAGGCGTATTCCTGACAAACTCGAAAGGAATCTGTCGGTTGTGGAATTGACATTTGAGTTCTTTTAATGCACCATACGTTGTCAAGATCATTTGTCAATTTCACGCCCTCTAGCCCATGTCGGCAACCTTCGGCCATTTCTGTACCGATAATAACCTCGACTGTAGAGCGGGTCGTTTTGGGGAAGGGAAATAACTCGTGTAGTCCTTCTTATAACAGGTTAAAGGTGAAAAAATAAAGAAAAGCGTTCCATTTCAGTGTGATTTAAGTTACAAAAAGAGTTGGATTCATCAGTTTTCTTGTATGATTCCGGAGACGAAAAGATCCCGAAGCAGCCTCCTCAAGTTCCGACATGCCTCTAGCCAAGGGTAGTATATTTCGAGCATAATGTTGATGCTCTCGTAGCACTGGAGGAAGTCTGTTATCTTTCCAACAGTTGTTGAACACTGAACTTCATTTTGTTTGGGTTGTGCTACTGTCACACCGCTGTCATATTTGAAATACGTTTCACATCAATCACATAATATCAGCCTTACATATACACGTAAAAATTAGTGGCCGAAGTGACCGCGGGCCGGCTTTACCGATAATTTAAAGCATTCATGCTCTTACAAGCGGCTTTGGTCTAAGTTGTTCTTAATTACAATTGATATACAATTTCTGAAGTCTTCGTTTAGAGGCATATAGAAGTCGAGACACTTAAAATAACATAAGATATTATGGATGATTATGGATTATGTTTTGTGGAATAATAATCGAATTGCTCAAACTCGAGACAAGTGGTCAGACTTACAGCTAAGTTTTCGATGTACGATGTCTTCAATGGTTTGTTGCAAGAAAAAACGATTTAGCAATTAACTGAGAGGCCTGTATCAAAAGAACCCTCAAACTTCATTGTATACGACAATACGACACGGTTAAAACTTAAATCCCTCTGGTTTATGGCGTACCATTCAATTTGCCATTCATATTTAAACATTATAGGTAATGAAGACACAGAGCGTTTTGCAATCAGTTTGATATAAGCTCCTATTTGGTACACCAATTAATGAAACCTGAAATGGAAGCCATACATTTACGCGAATGTAGTGGTACGTCTTCTAATGCCCCCTTTTTTCTATTCCGGAACAATATCGTATCCGAGTTATAAGGATTGCCGAAATAAGTAATTGGCTGCAGTAAAAATCAAAAATCATTGTAAAGAACAATAATTTAAGAATAACTATTATATTTAATTTAACCTTTGAAATTGAAAAACAAAAAACGTTCTAAGAGGCAGTGGAACGTCACCTTGAGCATATGGAAGGGGACCGCCGCCAAAAATCTATGTGTGTATTTAAGTGTGTTATGCTATGTCACTTGGAGACATTCTATCCATGTAGATTCATCCAGGCTTTTTTGCTTGTCATGTGCACGTACTTAGTAACATAATAGGTTTACACACATCACAGACTTAACGAAATAAATGGGCATAATCAGACGTCAGGGGTGCTGGTGCAAAATATTGAAACTCTGCATTATCCCTTATTGGGAAATAATGCGCAAAAACAAGTGCGTTCCCAACGTATCCTGGACCCTGGGCGCAAGCCCCAGGTAGGATATGAAGCCAAAATTTAACCGATTCGGTCGTTTTTACTGTGCATTTTGTCTGCTCGCCGCAAAATACATTTCCGCTTGAGGAAGTATCCATTGTCTGTTGCGCCAGCGCCACCTGTGGTCTTATTGTAGCATCGGGCGATCCAAATCCATGTGGCTAAGTCTGTAATGCGAGAAAACGTGCTACTTTACTTACTCTGTACACTTGACAAGACAATCAGCCAGGGAAAATGTAACTTGCCCTACCCAACAAGCCGATAGCCACATAAGATGCAAGAGTTAGTCGAAACATGAGGTAAGGACGTCTTCAAGTGACATAGCATAACACACTAACATAGGAACCAGCCATTTGGAACCAGAGTCAACGCCTTCAGTAACTCTGAATTAACCTGCTTAACTGATGAGTCTATTAAATAAAGTAAACTAGACTACAGCTTGAAATATATATGTTCAGGCAGCTATAACTCCAAGACCCATGCAAAGTCCACACTCTAGGTGTCAAGTTATGTAGCTAGCTTGTTACGTAAGTCATAAAAAAACACACAAAAATACAACCTCAAGTTTGTTAGCACAAAGCTAAAAAACTAGAACTTCAAAGCCAAATTAAAAAATAACAGGTTTGGGTATAATAGTTTTGTAAAATAATTCAGTAAGATTGTTAACAATATCAATAAATTGTTAAGCGAAAATGAAAGGCATTTACGCTTCATCAAGCGGTTTTGGTCTAAGTTGTTCTTAATCAATATTCTTGATGCAAGCTCTGGAGTATTATGTTTTGTGGAGTAATAATCTAGATAAGTGGCCAGAAGGCTTCAGACTAACAGCTAAGTTGTAAATTTACGATGTTTTTTTAAATGCTTTGTTGCATATTTTAACGCTTTATCGTTGTATGGAAGAATGCATGCAAAGATCGCCCCAAAGAGTCAATCCATATACAGGGGCATTGTGACGGAGAAGGTAGACTACCGCTTGTCTTCTGACAGATATAGATTGCTAGACAAGAAGCTTTGTTACACACCACCTGGTGATGTAAGGCCTAATTCAGAGAGACTCCAGTTCATCTTCATTTATTGACGTGAAGTGGGGACAGTCAATTTAGAAATTCAATGCAAGTTCTGGCTTGGTGTGGAAGAACTCCTCTTTACAAGTTCCATTGTAAGCCCCGGAAGATACATTACCAGATCTACCATTCCAGTCTTTGAGGGCAATATTACAGATGGCATTATTTATTTGGGTTGTCCACAGGTAAAATTTAAATCCCTTTAGTTTAAGGCGTACCATTAAATTCGCCGATAATACTGAAGCATTATACGTAATGTACACACACCGCGTTTTGAAATCAGTTTGATATATGCACGTATTTGGTACACAAATTAATGATTCCAGAAATGACAGTCAGGGGTTTACACGGAATATGCGCCGTTTTCTGATAATCAACTCTTCTCCTTTTATTTCGGGAGAACATCGTACCGAAGTACTTGATAGCCAAAAACAAAACTCTTCAGAGCTACTGGAATGCTTGTTGTTTGTTGCCTTGTGTAAATCAGCTATTTGACACCAAATTGGACGCTGTTGGCATCTCTATAATGAACATGTTAAACTGACGAGACTATTAATTTAGGTAAACAAGACTAACAGCTTGATATATATCTGTTCAGACAACTATAGCTCAAGATCTATGTAACATAAACACTCTATGTGTCAAGTAATGTAGCTTGCTTGTTACGTAAGCGATAAAAAAACCCCGAAAAATTCAATCCCACATTCATTAGCGTAAAGGTAAAAGCTGGAACTTCAAAGCCCAGCTAACAGATAACAGGTGTGAGAACACTGGTCTTGTAATATAATCCTGTATGATTTTCGGCTAAAATTGGGCGTTATATCTGATTCCAGACCGACCGTCTTAAGGATTAAGTATAGAACTAATATTATAACAATATCAAGTAAGTCAAGGCGCTAGACACAAATCAAAGAAACCGTGTATGCAACTATTCGTGTTTTGTGTCGTTTAATTAAAGGATATGCAAAACTTTCCAGTTTACTTGTTTTTAATGCCGGCCACTATTAAAGTCCTTAACAATCGACTTTGATTATAATTAACTTTGATTCCACTAAATATCAATATATTTACTACCTTTTTACCTTTGTCGAAACATTTAAGCAGCTATTTATTACTTATTCTGAAAGGAAAAGAATATAATTATCAACATCACTGTTTAACGAGTATAGTTATTTATACGTTTTCAGACTTTTGTTCATGTTCTTTTTTTATGGTTCCTCTGCAAAGATACTTCGCTGTTTTATAATATAATAAACTCAGAAATCACAATGTGATTTTACAGTCTTTAGCCGTTTCTTTCATTATTGACAGCATACAGTATAGTTCGGCTGGCAAATGCTGTTCATGAAATGTGCATAGGATAAACACAAATAATTCAAGTAGGATTCAAGTAGATCGCCTTTAAATACAGGATTTCAGTTTTGTAAATTGTAATTCGTAATTAACAAAAGGATCCCATTTAACTAAAAGAAATGTCGATGAAATTCGTTTCAACCATTTCCGTGTCACAAAAGTCAACTAGTAAATATGATTACTCATTCTCGAGTCAATAGAACGCAATGCTAAAGAAAATATAATTCAGTGCTCATCTGCGCTCAGGCTGTGATTTCCAACGTCAGCGGACGCAACGCTTGGGAAACCGGAGCTACTGTAGGTGACATATCCTACTGGGGTTCATGATAACCGCGTTTTCGGGACGACTCTGATGCGATGTTGATGTTAACTGTAGGCCTAAATACATTTCTAGAATGTATTCATTTCTACCTAACTTCATCAAAATTTAAGCTAACTTATTTGAAAAATACAAAAAACAAATTCGATTGTAAATTGATTCACTAATTTTCGAGGCCATAGTTTATATTAATACACCCATAAAACAAAGAACCTGCCCATTTGGAGAAAGTTAATGTTGTTTTGTTGTCTATCATTACAAATTTCTGCCACCTAAGGTGTTTCTCCAACAGTGGAAAATTTAATGAAAGTATCTCCTATGATCTCTTGCATTCCGCGCATTAATTACGATATGGTTAGAGATAGCAAATCATTATCACGTATTGTCTTGTATTTTTCGTTTGGCTGCAAAACTATTGAGGGGTTTCTTTAACCTTGAAATAAAATCTAGGAGGTTTCAGTCGTCTGTCTGTGTTTGTCGCCTGTCTTGTCTCGTCGTCTGGCAGCAATGGTATAGAAGCGTCTGTTTGACCTTCCAATAAAAATCACGTTCTGCCAGTCGTCTGCGACTCGATTTCATGGTGTGACAACAAACATGTTCCGAAAAGAGGAAGACTTTCGTCCAGAATGAAAACAATTTAAAATCAGGACACCAGCCTATCTCTTCGTATAGCTTTATCACTTCAAAACTTTTGGAACACAAACTGCAAAAGCAATACTATAATTCTCACAAATGACAGTCAAATCTGCGGTTCAGCTAAATGTAGATTTTACATTGAATTTGCTGATACGGTATAAACGAAGAAGGTGCGTTTAACACTATATAAGTTACAAGGACCTTCGTATTAATTCAATTGATATATAAGGGTTCATTCATTCATCGTGACAACTAGTAGGATGTACTTGGGAATGATAATAATAGGGTTTTTATATTTACGAAGACTATTTATCTTTTCAAGCTGCAACTTGTTCGCCCAGAGACCGGTCATCCAAGAGGCTATTGAATGTAACCAGTTATAGATAAGTAACCCACTATTAGTGACAAATCTTCCGCCAACTATTATTCTCCCCTTGAACAAATGGTCCCAGAGTCTTCACTATCTACTCCTATACTTACTGTACAGTTAAACACGTAAGCTATGACAATTGACAAGAGCGCAGTTGTGCGTGAATGTAAACTGTTGTGATCTTTTTGGAGACCTCTACCACAATAACTTCGTGGCCTTGTCGAGATGGAGAAGAAAAAATCACTAATGTCTTTGTTGTTGTTGAAGAAAGAGAAATTTAAGCAGTCGTCTTTTTTTATCCGTAAACAGAAGATAAAATGTAGCAATTATACTTGAGTTTTATGACTACCCTGTGTTATAGCAACATTTCTGAGGACGCTATCACCGGGGTGTTGGTACACGATACTCTCTAATATATATTGTGTGTCAAATTGCTGGATTCCTGCCAAGTTCAGAGACAAAGAGCAAAGCGCACAGAGAACTTGTGTACCTGCTGGAGTCCATTATCTGAGATTTTGTAACATTCCTGAAGCGGCATGGAACGACATCGGTCTGCAAATTAGCTACTCAAACCAAATGGTGAAACTCTAAGAGACACGTTTTCAGGAAGCCGCGTTAACTTAATATATTTCGATATTTAAACATAGTAGAAAATTTCAAAACAAAAAAATGCTTTTTTTTATTTTTCACTTCGGCTTGAACCAGAACCAAATCATAGCAAAGTACTTGCAAGGTAGATAAAAAAAAGCTGTGTAACATTGGCTCCAATGGCGTATCCACTCATACAAAGCACGACATTAAAAACGCAAACTTTTAGGAGTAAAGATTATAAATCAGCATATGCAATATATCCTATGATTGGTGTATATATATCAACCTTGTAATCTTTATTTATTCGTATGATTGGTGTATATATATCAACCTTGTAATCTTTATTTATTCATATGATTGGTGATTATATATCAACATTGTAACCTTTATTCATTCGTATGATTGGCGTGTATATATCAACATTGTAACCTTTATTCATTCGTATGATTGGTGTATATATATCAACCTTGTAATCTGTATTTATTCATATGATTGGTGATTATATATCAACATTGTAACCTTTATTCATTCGTATGATTGGCGTATATATATATATCTTGTAATCTTTATTTATTTGTATGATTAGTGTGTATATATCAACCTTGTAATCTTTATTTGGATGAATGGTGATTATATATTAACCTTGTATTCTTTCTTCATTCGTATGATTGGTGTATATATATATACCTTATAATCTTTATTTATTTGTACGATTGGTATATATATATATATATTTTTGTGAAGAGTAATCACACTGGCACAGGGATATCGACTAATTAAAACTGAGAAATTATCTCATATTCTAGATCAATTCTCAGAGACAAGTTTCTAGATAGACCTGAATCTCCAGTTGTTCTGGAT
>JAVFBZ010165213.1:0-17198 GCA_032466195.1 Katharina tunicata
TCATCATTTTAGGTACAAGGTTTTGATATTCCTGTATTAGGAGACTTGCAAACCTGGTGCTAGGCTGATCATATTGTTATACAAAAGGAATAATGTCTATCCTGGAGTCTTCACCTGGTTCAAGGTTTAAACCCGATGGATTCAAAGTTTGAAGTGTTTTAATCCAATGGGCTTCTCTCTCCAAGCGTTTCCGTTTGGTTTCATCTTCAGAAGGAAAAACAGGACTTTTTTCAATCGGATTTCAAAATGATCTATGACCGAATGGCCAGGAAGGGTGAAATGCTCACCTATTGGGGAGGTAATCAGCCGTAATCTGATTGAACTCAAATGATTGTTGGCTCTAAATCTAAGAGCATTTTTGGTTTCTCCAACATACTGTTTTAGACACTTTTTACAAGTGATGAGGTATCTGCCAAATGATAGACATTTTTAGTTTGTTCCCCCAAGAAGAAAGCCCTCTCTAGTATGTAATTGTCTAGCTTACATCTAGTCTTCATACATTTGGAAGACCCGTCTGAATATACATATCTTAATCGCCGGAAGTTACAATCGAAGCTTAAGTCAATTAGAGTATTCATTTTTAAGCATAAGGCGTTCATAATACATATGTCTGAATGTCACAAAAAAATTAATGGTGGCCCTGTATTTATTGGAATGTAATCCTATCTGTTGTCTGATCTGTTGGAAGGTTCGTTTCATTTTGATTTGTTTGTTTGATTGGTGTTTGACTTTAATCCGAAGTGCAAACTGGATGAATCCAGGTAGCGGTTCATACAAAAGTTTGCACCTCAGTTTTTTCATTCATATTCCAATGAACGTAAAAATAAATTGGAGTCAATGCTTATAATTAAATTAGAGCAACACAGTTATTGATAATGACAGTATCTACGGAGGAAAAAAAATCTGAACTTTATTCAACAACAAATGTAAACAACGCGCTCATGCATACATGTTTCAGACTCACTGTTACCATGGCTGCAGGGGCTGAGCAACAGCTGGTCTCTCGCACGTCCCAGTGAAAAAGTTTATGTGGCAGTTGATTTTACATAGCTCTAGTTATTTGAAGACAGATTTAGAGAATGACGGATGAATTGGAGATGAATCTAATGAGGTGAAATTACTGAAATTGAGCTGATAAGTTGATGGCACTTTGTTTAACATCAGAATGTGAAAAATATCGCTTCATTCCGCATTGTGATAGGTAGGGGAGATGTGGAGATTGGCGAGTGACGGTACACACTTTTGCAGGGCTGTCTATCACTGTTCTATCGCGGACAGGATAGTAGGCCTACTGATGTGTATTGACAATCACATGGTGAACATTTTCGATTGTATAACTTCTGACAAAAATGTCATTCCTGTGGACACTCATGTGCATTATGTGCCGAAATTCAAAGCCAGCATCATTCAGTGATTTGGAATGCGCTGTGCGAGGACGCCAGGAAAATTGGTTTTGAAATATATCCCTACAAATCAAGGAACTGATTTATCTTTACACACTCCGTTGTGTGCGACCCGTGGTACCCCTCGGATAAACTAATATCATTTACTGTGCAAAGATTAAAAACGCTTGTGGGTTGAACTTGTGCTTTTCATCGGAAAGAAATCAAATGAAATTTGAGCAACTTGGAACGAAATCCCACCTCACACAATGTCTTAGAATCTAATATTAATTTATCTTGTTTGTTCAATTTTATTCAAGTTAAATTAGAATAAAGTGATTTTATTATGTAAGACCGTCTTCATTTTGACGTTTGTAGCTGAAAGTAGTTCAGTCAAATGGGCGTGGCTAACACTTTATTTCGGTTCATCGGAGTATGAACGTAATAATTGAGCCAATCAAAACACTGGATTTCACTTGAACACCAGGAAAATGTTATTATTGTTGTACTCAAGGGTATTTCAATTATATGATGACTTTGTGTTGCCGGTGTATGGTGGGAAACCAGGAAGAAACCTTGTAAAGAAAAAATGCGAACTCATCAGGCACTGGGAAACTTCCCTTATGTACCTATGGATCAACTGGGGGATCAAACCTATTGCGGGTACAATGCAGGGGGCTCAGTAATCCAACGCTCAACCAACTGAACCACGATGCGTCCCTCATTTCATTTTGAAGAGAACAGGTGAATTTCACTTAAAGCTTTTGTCTTTACAACACATAAAGAGTGAACTTAAACAACATAAAATCCCTTCATTCTACAGAAAGACCTTTACACTACAGCATTTCTGGTGTTGAAAGCAAACCATGCACAGATTTTGGTGCATCATAAACACTACGCTAGTTCAGAATAAACAAATATAGTTACCCTTAAACTGATCTTCAAGGCAAAGCAATAAATCAAAATATAAATTCAATTGAAATTAAGTATAGCAGTGAAATTCTGAATAATTCTAATGAAAAATCAACTATAACACAAACAATTTAAAAGTAAAACAGTTTTTAAAGAAATAAAATTCTGAAATTTTAAACTTCACCGTCCAACTCCAAAGTCTATTGCTTTCAATCAATGACTGAAAAAAGTGCATTTATAAAATTAGAAAAATGAAAAATGAAATAAACAACTCCTCTTGGTATAGTTCTTTGTTTGACTAGAGTTCAAATTTGCAATGTTAGAGGTAACTTCACTAATATGTTGCCATGCAAGCCCACTTGGTGCAGAAATTCATCCTGGATGCACTTGCAACAGACATAGACAATACAAGAAAATGAAAGGACACAGTGGGTCTCCATCAAGTTGGCTTCCTGATGCCCGTTTCAATCTCCTGGGAATCACCTGCCACGTGCAACTCTTCTACAGCCACCATTGAATTTTACCATACAGTCAGAAGTTTCAAAACATATATATTAAATTATTCATTTATTAAAAACAGGTCGAGATGATATTGTGAAGATGTCTGTTAATGTAATTGAGTATATTACTATTGCTTGATATGAAACTATTTTTTTTTATATATTATAAAACATAGCTAATAGTGCAAAGATTGAAAAATGAAAATAAATTAAAAAATTAAAACGAATGAATATGACCATACCTCGAAATATTCCCTAGTTTTTCTGGCATCCATTGTATGGCTGAACCATGCCTGGAAGACAAGTCTCCCCAAAGATACATGGTATACATACTGAATTCTCTGAAAGGACACTGTATACCAAAAAAAACAAAGAAATGTTTAATGAGAAGGTAGAAAATTCATGAATGAAGTTATCAGTAAGAGTAATCACACAGCAACAAAAAAAAAGCAGGCCATAGCTTGGTTGGGAATTTCTCCTTATCTGCCAGGGTAGGCTGATTGGCAAATTGTAGTTGTTTGGTAGCCCAATTAGAAATATTGATAAAGTCAAACCTTGAGGCCAAGCATGAGCGTTACAATGTTGTTATACTATTGTTGACACTGTGGTAATGGTTAAAGAACAACATAGAGGTGCTTGTCGTGCTACTACCACCTCTACAGATGTTTTAAAACATACTTAAGTCTGATTAAAACAAAAAAAATATTGAAGTTGTCCTTGCTTTGAAAGTGGCTGTTCCAAATACCCCCTCTGTACAGGCCTTGAATCAATGATGAGTTCTTTTATTATGTCATCAGGGGAGTAATACATAACAGCCATTCAAGCCGGTGTTGTCTGGCTGACGCCTTTGAGATGTCTATGTTATAAAGCATATTTGCACACGGCACATAACTATGATAACCAGGATAGGGAAATAATTCAACACACTTACTTGCTTGTCGTCCTTTTCTGAACTTGAGCCATTCCTAAAACAACAAAGCTAGTCTTATTACACTTACATATGTTATTCCTAATTTTTTAATTTTCAGCAATGGCATTGGGCAAATGTAACGTTTTTGTAATCAATCATTAATTTATCTCAAGATTCCACTTACATCAGGGTAATGTATTCCTGTGTATAAATACTGAAGAAACCCTGTCTGAAACCTCACAAAGTAACAATTTACTGCCTGGCATGCCTTTTACAAATTAAAGGCAGTGCTGAAATTTGTTCACCTACAGTGTAGTACGTCTTGGGAGAGCTTTTGATCACAAAGGCGAGAGATTAATATTTAATAGCTTACGAAATAATTACAAAAACATGACGACTGAGATGGATTTTCAACTTCTGGATATATCCAGAAGTTGAAAATCCATCTCATCATGTTTTTGTAATTTACCCAGCTTCTAAATGCCACTCAAACAAGATATGAAATAATTGTTCTGCAAGTAAATAAAATAATGCATGCCTTATTAAAACAAACAGGCTCTAATCCTGACACCAGAGTAATAAACTATTGCACATTTAGTTGAATGCTGTGCAATAAGTCTTGAATTTGACTTGGATGAGGTTCTGGTGACGATGCTTAATAAAGAGGCAATTTTAAAAAATATTTTTAAAACTTTGTTAAATCTTGGGTTAAAAGTCATTTAGGATAAGATATTTTTATAAAGAGTAATCACACTGGCACAGGGATATCGACTAATTACAGCGGATAAATTATCTCATGTTTTAGATAAATTCTCAGAGACAAGTTTCTAGATAGACCTGAATCACGAGTTGTTCTGGATAACCTATAGGTGCATCTCGAGAAAAGGCAATACATGTATATTGTGAACACACATAGATATTAGGTATGGGTGATAATAAGCACGACCTGAAAAATGTATCATTGAGAGTTGGTAGTAAACCCCTTAGTCTACCATACAAAGATGAGGGCAGTTAAGGGTTATCTGATGAAGAAGGATGTTTCGTCTTAACCAAGAGGTCCTTGAGAGATTAGTTCTTCTTGCACGCTATGATAGATCTCTGTGATAGAGGCTTAATCATTTTAGGTACAAGGTTTTGATATTCCTGTATAAGTATTAGGAGACTTGCAAACCTGGTGCTAGGCTGATTACATTGTAATACAAAAGGAATAATGTCTACCCTGGAGCCTTTACCTGGTTCAAGGTTGAAACCCAATGGATACAACGCTTGAAATGTTTTAATCCAGTGAGTTTCTCTCTCCAATGATCTATAACCGAATGGCCAGGAAGGGAAACTCAAGAGTATTTCACTTATATGAGGACAATGCATAGTCAGTGTATAGTGGAAACCTGTTCACATCTAAGTTTGACAAAGGGTCTTGACCCCATAACTAGTAATCAGCCGTAATCTGATTGAACTCAAATGATTGTTGGCTCTAAGCCTAAGGGGATTTTTGGTTTACGCAAAATACTGTTTTAGACACTTTTTACAAGTGATGAGATAAATCACATTTTCCGAATCACAGTTTAAAACATTTTCCAAATGATACACATATTTAGTTTGTTCCCCGAAGAAGACAGCCCTCTCTGGTATGTAATAGCCTAGCTTACATCTAGTCTTCATACATTTAGAAGACCCGCCTGACCATATTACAGGGTGATTCTGATGTTTTTGTACAGGTACTGATTCTGTAGGTTGGTCTACATTATAACTGTTCGGTTTTCTGAGGGTTTCAGATTTAATATTGAGAAGAAGTCGCATAGAATATCCTCTGGGAATTAATGCCTTAAAGAGAACAGAACAGGCCTCGTCGAAGGAAGTGAGGGTGCTACTATTCCTAAGAAATCTTATTATTTGGGATTTCATAATTCCCTTAAAGGTATGCGGCGGATGAAAAGAATGAGCATGGAGTAGTTGATGGGTATCTGTAGGTTTAAAGAATACCTTTTATTTAACATCCCTGTTACAGCGAGATTGACACCTTTGTAGACTGTAACATCCAAAAAATCTTTACTAGACAGGCTGATAGTAGCTAAAAGTTGAATATTTGGATCATGTTGGTTTAAAGTAGAGATGAAGAGATTTATATCATCTCTAGAATGCTGCCAAAGGATAAATATATCATCCAAATATCTTAGGTACAACAGGGGCTGTTTACCATACGTTCCAAGGGCTTCATGTTCCCACTCTGCCATTAAAATAGAGGCAAAACTTGGACTGAATCTTTTGCCCATAGCACAGCCTGATATTTTTGTACAAAGTGTTATGAAGCCACCTCTCAGTTTTTCATTGTTTGTTTGTTTGTATGGTGTTTAAGGTCGTACTCAAAGGTATTTCATTTATATGACGACGGATTATCCACTTCTTAATCTGCTCTACTCAATGCGGCGGAAAACCGGGAGGAAACCTTGTAAAAACAGCCCCCGCAATTGACGAAGTCATCTCATGTGACTCCCTCATATACCTCAGGTCCAATGGGAGACTTGAACCTGTGCAGTACATCGAAGGACGATCTGCAGTCAGACGCGCTAACCACTGAGCCACGGCGCGGGACCGTTTTTCATTGTAAATAAGGAGCTAACCCACCTTCCACTGAAACAGACAGAGTCTTAAATTTCTGTGAGCATGATGTCGAGCTGCCTTCCTCAGCTTCTCCTGAACATGAGCCTTAGCTCTCTGGGTCTGTAAGTGGTACTGCATCCAGGCTCTACAAAAACACCCACAATCCATTGCTCTATCAGTGTCACATGACATATATTTATTTTTTTATGCATTTGCTTGGTGTACTTCATAATGTCATTCTCAAGAGTATTGCGTTTGTAAGAAAGGCGTTGGGAGAAAACATTGAAAAACTAGTTACTTGATCTCTGTAGCTACCACAACTTTCACCATATAGATGTACCTGTCTGATTATGTTCAAGACATGTTGAGATAGACATATTCATGTATTTGCTTGGTGTTTAACTTTGTAACGATTCGCAAAATCATTCACATGAGGACTGCAGTCCCTACAGTATTGGGCAAAAAGAACCAAGCTACTGTAGAAAAAAAAAATTACATACACACCCAAATTAGGGGTTTTCAACAAATTCTGACTGGTTCGATTTAAACAGTTTTGAAGTTTGTACATAAATTAAAACAGTTGCATTGAATACAAAAAAATGGCTGGTAATAAGCCAGAGGAAATCTTGCCATAATTAAAATTCAACATAAAGAGGGCCGACCATATTTCCTCATACATTTACTGTATGTATAAGCAAAGCAAATACATCCTTTTAGGATCATATGTGACTTAAAATAATATTGAAAAACTCTCAGAAAGGTTTTAAATATATCCCCGCCCTTACCTGTAACCTTTCAAAAGTAGTGTTATGTTGTAATGACTGTAAGCTGTTGCATACATCTCTGGCGAAGGCTGGGAACAAAAATAGGTGAAAATGCCTGATTATAGTTTTGTCAATTGAAATAAAATATGATCATAAGAGGTTCAACAGATTTGTTTCTTCAAGAGCCTAGTTGACATGTAGAGTTTGCAGCGCCAGTCCCCTCTGGTATATAAAAAAGTATAACACCCTTTCTCACTGATGAATCTATAAAACAGATATGGGTCTTAAACAAATCACCTGTTCACTTGGGTTAACAGCTGGTTCTTATTTACAAGAACACAAAAGTAAGAACCTATTGTTTATTTCATATTATTAATTGTTCAATTAGTCTAGCCTCATTATTATTGTTTGATTTTAAGCGGGTACAACATTTGACTGCCATGACTGTTGGCCATCTTAACTAAATCTCTGAACACGAAGAGCTTGTGTATTGACAGCCTATAATGTAACAACTCCAAAAAATGCTACACCAAATGCTAATTAGTAATTTAATAACTTGTTTATTTCAAAATCGTACACTAAAACATTTTGCATTACAATGCCCAAAGATACAAAATAGCAAAGATATGTAAGTTGAGATTTGGGTATAGTAACTAACCTGCATGCTTTCATCTGAGTAGAAGACAGAGTTAAGGTTGCTTTCTGAGATAACTTGAGGATGAGGCTTCATATGGTCCTCTATAAACATATCCCTAAGACAAACGAGAGAAGAATCATTGCATTAAGGTTATTTCTCTCATATGAACAGGAAAACAGAAGAGGACAGGGTGCAAGACAAGAGAGCACAGGACACAAAACAGAATAACATAGGACACAAAATAGGAGAAAATAGGACATGAAATAGGAGAGCATAGGACACAAAATAGTAGAGCATAGGACACAAAATAGGAGAGAAAAGGGCACAAAACTGGAGAGCATATGACATAAAACAGAAGAGCACAGGACACAAAACAGGAAAGCACAAGACACAAAACAGCAAAGCACAAAACAGGAGAGCATATGACACAAAACAGGAGAGCACAGGACATAAAACAGGAAAGCACAAAACACAAAACAGGAGAGAATATGACACAAAATAGGAGAGCAAAGGACACGGAATAGGAGAGCAAAGGACACGGAATAGGAGAGCAAAGGACACAAAACAGGAGAGCACAGAACACAAAACAGGAGAGCATATGGCACAAAATAGGAGAGCATATGGCACAAAATAGGAGAGCACAAGACACAACACAGGAAGACACAAAACAGGAAAGCACAGAGAACAAAACAGGAGAGTATAGGACACAAACAAGGAAAGCACAGGACACAAAACAGGAAAGCACAGAACACAAAACAGGAGAGCATAGGACACAAAATAGGAGAGCATAGGACACAAAATAGGAGAGTAAAGGACACAAAACAGGAGAGCACAGGACACAAAACAGGAAAGCATAGGACACAAAATAGGAGAGTAAAGGACACAAAACAGAGCACAGGACACGAAACAGGAGAGCTTATGACACAAAATAGGAGAACACAGGACATAACAAAAGGAAAGCACAGGACACAAAACAAAAAAGCACAGAGCACAAAACAGGAGAGCATAGGACACCAAAAAAAAAGCATTGGACACAAAACCGGAGAGCACAGGACACAAAACAGGAAAGTATAGGATAAAAAAAAAAAAGAGAGTAGAGCAAAAGATTCAAAACAGGAGACTGATTGATTGGTTGGTGTGTAACACTGTGCTCAAGTTTTTTTTTCTCACTTATATGACGGAGCATAGGATGAAAACAACAGGAGAACACAGGTCGCAAAACAGGAAAGCATAGGACACAAAACATGAGATCACAACATGACAGTCTATAAAAAGAAAATTGAATTGGACAATAATCTGAACGATGCAGAATAGCAACTGTGAACCATATGATTGGCCAAGGACCTCCTCAAATCCTCTGTAATGGTCATTGTATGTAGACCTATTTGGAGCTAAATTTAATGGCGATGTGTTTTGTAAGGTCAGCCTACCAGCAATGGGCAGAGTGAGGATAGGGGAGCCATGCAGAGAAAGAGGGAATAGGGAACGCAGTAAAAAGCTATGGAACTAAGCTTGGGAGATACTTCAAAGAATAGTAGTATTTCCAGATCTCCCTCCAACTAACATATTGGGCCCTGGTGCTCTCCAAGCTAAGGGGCATCAGGAAGCTGATTTGCAATGTGGTGCCCTGATTTTGTCCTGTTAGTGTAGTGTGGCATCTTCCATGTTGCCAGCGTCATAGAATATAAATTTTATAAAGATAAATTGCTCTGCTGCTGAACAGTTTATACTCAAGCTCACCAACGTATGTTCTCCAGCCCATTATTCCTGATGAACTGTATCTTGTCCATTATGAACAGAATGGGGTCTTCAGGACACATGACTGCCAAACCCGTCAACAAAGCCTGTCAAAAGCAATACAATTATTACCCATCAGAGTATTTTATTTGCAATCCAACTGGTCAATTGCTATCCAACAGGATTTCGGTAATAGGTTCTTCATGGCAATCTGCCAATGACATTACATAGAATGACGCGAAGAATACACCCATCTGACAAGCTACCAATAAAGTCACATAGAAAGATGTTAAGAATAAACGCATCTGACAATCTACCAATGATGTCACATAAAATAATGTAAAGAATATATATAAGCACAAGTAACATTGGAAACCGGCGGAGAATCTTTTGCAAATGGTGTGAAGCTGTACATGATTCACAATTAGGTCATTTGTATTTAGTCAGTATACAACAAACTTCAATAAGTTTGTTTGCCGATAAAATGACTGACGGTACAGATTTTATCAGAATATATTCAAATGTAATGGTAAATTATTGCAGACCTATATTGTATGACATTCTATTTTTCAGAGTCATCCATCTGTTATCATTGACAGTCAGCTTTTCACCAAAGCCTCTTAATAATCTATTTAGATGGGTCCATTTCAGTCATAGTCAGTTAACCCCTTGAAATGTATAATATACTTACTTCTAGATACTGTATGCGGGTGGTTGGGTGGGAGACTCCTGTGCCCTGGTGCTTTCTGAGCTAAAGGGCATAGGATGCAGATTTGCTGTGGTGCCCTGTTTTGTTGATGATATTTCTGTGTTCAACAATGCACTTCTTGCGTATTTAACCTTTACTTGCGCGTACAATTTTTTTTATAAAAAACTAACGAATGTTCTAACAACAATAACAAGCTTGCTGTTTGAAAATGAAGAACTCAATTTAAAGGTTATTCAAGAAAACGATACGCCTGAGTTTGTCAAAGAGATTCTAAGCCTTTGCATCATCATGCGACTGAAAATGGACAGATTGGAGAATTGCTCTGTCAGTTTTCAAAATGATCCCTGAGCTAATAAAAAATAACCTAGTCCTTAAACTAAACCTACTGTTAAACGTGTAAAAAGGCGTCTTTAGAAAGCTTACTCCTTCCGTTTTGACAAATTTTGTTTATATCTTATTGCACGAGATGAATGCTAATTTTGAGCTTAAACTGAAGAGGATATAAATCTCGACAGACAGTAGCTGTTTATTTCCTTGCAAGGGCTATATTTTAATCCAAAAAATCCTACGAACTGAATCCTGTTTGTAGCGGGACCGCTCTGTTACAGTAATTCACTTTCCTTCCTATAAATGTAAAAAAATATTAAATATCATAGGAGAGTTACTTCTGGCTCTAAACCTCACCCTAAGGCTAACACAATCAAATGCTTTTAAATGCTTGTCAAGGACTAGCCCAGTAAACAGGACCTGGTAATGCTACGCCACCAGGTCCTGCTCGGAAAAAATGTGAATAGCTCTCAGCCTCTGGTGGGAGCATACTCACAGAATTTTTCAAGGACAAAATTTGAAATGAAGACTATGATAAAAACAACGATACCATACCATGCACGCACAAAATTTATACTAGAGCCATTCAAACGAGATGTACTTTGCTTTTTATCCACGCCAGTGCACAGTTCAATTTTACACTCTGTCATGTTTGCCTCGATTAAAATACCCCCCACAATGCATCCGCGACATCTAAATCCAGGTAAACATGGCGGAGCTGAAAGTGTGAACCGTCGGCTGCTGCTCGAGGATAAAAATTAAGGTATCTTGTATGAATGGCGAAGACAGGGCTTACTTAGTTATTCACACATGCATGGCAAAGTACAAATTTTGCAATCCTCATTTCAACTGTCGTGCTTCCACAATATTTTAGGAATGCTTCAACCAGAGCTATTCGCAATGTTTTGAAACAACATCTTGTTGCATAGCATGGCAACTGAATGTCCAGTTTACGGGTAAATTTTACAAATTAAACGGACAAATTTTACGGCGACACCAGACAAATATCATAAATTATAAAATATAAATAGTTAAATAATTATTTCCCTACATGTACTTCTTTACTCGTAAATATCGTGCCGGCCTAACACTGCCTCCTTGGCTTGCCGGTCAAAACATGTCCTGACTCTGACACTTTAGGAAGATATAACATACCTCATATACATCAGGAAGTTTATTTGATAATAGGTATTGTCGAAGTTCCGGGGATAAACTTTTCATTGAAGCTGCCATGATAAAAAAATTATCTTAAACTAAACTGCGAGTCCTCCTGTTTCTTTTTCTCAGCAGGGAGACGCCATCTTGTTTACCGATAGCAACCAATTGCCCGGATGCAACGTACTTGTCACCACTGACCTATATAAATGTCTTTATATAGGTCAGTGCCTGTCACTCTAGAAATCTCGCGAGAGCTTCTATAGTTCACGCCACGTGCTAAGGTATATCACGAAGTAGGATGTAGGATAGGCTTCTATTTTAGATTGGGGAGAATACATGTAGCTAACGGAATTCGGAGCTCATAACTATAGTATTATAAGTTGGAGAAACATTAGTCAAGTAGGCTCATGTAAAAGCCATAGGCCTAATCATCTTTAACAAATTAAGATAAAAATGAAAAATCAGTTTTAAATTAAAGATGATTTGTGGATTTATTGCGCACACTGATGACACCACAATAGCGGCGGAGAAGCAGGCGAGGTTTTGCCGATTTGATTTGCTCACTGGCAATAATGATCTGAATATGAAGTATATAATTAATTGAACCGGAAATAACTTGTAGGCCGAAGTGATATCGGGCACTGTCAGTGACTGACCGCTGACGACGTCGTAAGGCTCTGCCAGTATGCAATGACATATTTCAGGTTTGTGTGGATAAGATGGTTTCTGAAATCAGTGACACCATTAATGGTCAATTGACGAGCATCGAGGCACATCACATGAATACACAGACAACCAGTTAACAAGAAATGAGGCAGATCAAACTAGTATAGAGATAAATATCTTTTGATGTTCACCCGTAAGGTTAGAATATATGCCTATGTTGTGCAATCGTCGTCTGTATAGACTAAACATGTGACCCGGCGCTGCCCATAACATTTAACTCTGTACGGTAACGTATGTAATTATATCTACAGCTTAACGTTCGTATGGATGTAATAGTATGAACTGATTGTCTATGGAATATACTGCATTATCGCAATTCTGTAATGTATATACATGTATATCATTTATATATATAGGCCTATATTAGAAAATGTCGGCCTCCAGGTATGTATGCCAACTTAAAGGCCAGCTATCTGATATCAAGGTCTTGTATAGAATATAAGTAATCAATATAAGTCATTGCGGATATATTAAATGTGCTATGGCTTAATCGAAGATTTAGTTGTTTAATGAGGATTTAAAGTCGGACTCAATCAGATGGTATAAGGTGCAAAGGAAAGTCTTTTAAAAGCTACCCCGCGATATCAGCAGCCACCAGAATTTTTAAAAAATAAATAAAACAGACATTAATTAGGTCGGCAAATACCAAATACCGGGCCATGAAGGTGAATCAGTAGTCCATATCACAGCGCAGCCCTAAATAATGGTAGTACAAGAATGCTCTCGCCACGCCCTCTGTGACTTCTAAATAATGACTGCATATGGATATATGGTATAGACTTATGTCGATGCATATCTCTCCCTCTACGTACTGACTAATTGTACATGTTAGCCTGTATCTTTTGTGGTATTTAGCGGGAATTATTTCCTCGATTATTTGCAATGGAAATTGAATTGATTGTTTTTTAACGCCGCAAGGATGTTTCACTTAACTGATGGCGGTTAACTCAACAGTGATAAGCTATATTATAAACATCAAAACATAAAATGTAAAGTTTTTGCTCTGGTGAAAAATAAAATCTCTAGTATGCTAAGCATATTATATGTTAAAGCTCGGAAAATACCGTCTTAAGCTTGAAGGCGATGGAAATTGAAATCCATGCTGTTGTCATAATCTGAGTTATCAAAACTGGAATGGACTATGAATCTTTCTATGTTTCCTTTTTGTTAGTCGTAAACTCGGAAAAAAGACGGACAGGGAGACTACATGTTTACGACCAGTCCAGCTCCGATGATCACCTAGGGCATATAGTCAACTCAGGATGTCTTTAGAAAGAATAAGAAAACAAGAAATGAAGCTGTGTGACACTTCCTGTTCAGGCAAAGGAAGACATTCTAGGAGACGAAGTCGCTCCAGGATGTCTTCAGAAAGAAGTGGGAAGCGAGATTACAGGTTTTTTGGCCATTCCAGCTCAGATAACGAAAGAGCTTCTAGGAAACGATCTATGATGTCTTCAGAAAGAACACCTCGGGAACGTAGTCTCTCCAGGATGTCTTCAGAAAGAAGTGGAAAGCGCGACTATAGGTGTTATGGACATTCCAGCTCCGACCACGAGAGACCTTCTCGGGGACACTCTAGAATGTCTTCAGATGGAAGTGGAAGGCAGGACTACAAAGACTACAGCTCGGATCGTCTGTCAAGAAGTCGCGGCAGAATGGCTTCGCGCAGTAGCGGAAAGCGTGGATTTAGATTCTACGGTAGCAGGAAGTCACCGGAAAGATGTATAAAACCAACGCCTCAAGGAACAGATGACTTCGAGCCCAAGAGTAACTTTACGGAAAATGAAAAAGGGGGAATACATTGCAAGTTAAGTTCACCAAGAGGGAGAGACCGCCATCAGTTCAGGCAAATCCGGAGCGAAAGTAGACAATCTGGGGACAGACCAGTTTTAGCTTCTGATGACACCATAAAGCAGAAAGTAGACACAAATCTTAAACCACGATCCCGAATGCGGTCAAAGCGAAGTGGAAAGCATGGTTACACATATTATAGAGACAAACATTTGATTGATGCCCGTGAATCCTCTCATGGATGTAAAGATTCTGCCAATGATACAAGTTTCACAAAGGACAGAGACTTGGTGATGACAATGCTGAGAAGAGAAAATGAGTTGAGGTTCTCCGTGGAGACTCAGGCGCTATATGATGCAAGGCCCCAGACAGGAAAGGCCACGGTCCCCCCAGTCACGATAGAGGATGACATACAGATCAAAGTGTTATTAGAACAGGGCATTGAATCGTCAGCAATCAACATACACCATTACAGGTGTCTTAACTACTTATACCGCGATGATAAACAGGTCTGGTTATTCCTTTAGTTATTTGGGGTACTTTAGTTAAAGATGCTTTATATGTTAATTGAAACATACTCAAACATGTAAAAACAACTTAACATATAACATGCCAAATTTACGTACTATAAATAACTTCATGGAAGAGATAATAAACATTAAATTGACTAATACATTATTTCATGTCCTTATTATAGTGTTAAAGCCAGTTAACGAAAGCATAGGTTATCATTTGTTTATCAACGATAACAGTATGACCTTGTGGTATCTGTCTTACAGAAATAGACACTTCAGTGAAAGGCAAGAATATTTATGTGTTTAATCTTCATTCTTAAATTCATATTCCTCAGTCTGGAAGATCTTACAACTTGCCTAGGCGGAATTTTATATCTATTTATATTATATTTTATTACTTTTTTCTCTTACAAAAAATCTGGCGTCATTTGGCAGGTGCGTGACTTGGTGGTATACATGAACAAAGACCTTAGTCGGGAAGGGGATCTTCGAGTTGGTGACGATTGTCCGGATCTTCCTTTACTCAGTTTAGACATGGGCAAACTAAAATTGTCGGATCTGTTTCCAAACGATGACAGACCTTTAGTGGTGTTTGCTGCCTCGAGGAGCTGACCCCCGTTTCAGGTGAGAATGACACGGCAGCTTTGCAATGATTTTGTTGTGAGAAAAGTTTCATTGAAACCAAGCCTAGTCTATCATAAATACGCAACAACTCAAATGTCACAAAATATTATATGTGGAGGAATCGGAGATAACTACAGACAGGTACTAAACTATATTTATGAATAGTGTCGATCTTAATGTCGAATTTAAAACAGTACTGAACAATAATCTGTAATCCTTACAACTTCGTTTGTCTAACATCGGATAGCTAATTTAAAAAATAGATATAAAAGGTGTTTTAACCTGATCTGCCTCATTTTTTGTAATATGTGATACATTGGCTTATGAAGCTCGTTAACACGATGTTGTTTCAGGTCTCCGTATTGAACGGAGGCATCAGAGACGTGTTTCTGAAGTACCGAGGAATCGCCGAGTTCCTCATGGTTTATGTCCTGGAAGCACACGCCAAGGATGAGTGGCCTCTGGGAATCGAGCGGAGTTGCTTACCGCAGCATAAAACTATTGGCGAAAGAATCCTGGCAGCACGGTAAGCAAAGGTGCCATTACGGAATTTAACAGTTTTGTCAGTTTTATATTTATATAGCCTATGTTTTTATGTTTTGATTTCGATCCTTTTGTTGTATCATATAGAGTGATGTTACTAAATAATTAATATGCCTCCGAAGAAAATACTTTTCGACCCTTTTTGTTGTATTATACAGAGTAATGTTAATAAATAATGAATATGCACCCGAATACAATTATTGTCTTTAAGTAAAGACTCTGTTAGGTTATGTGTTATATGAAAAGCTAAGCAATGTAATTTCCAATGGTTGATTTAGTGTTTTTCGTTGTACTGTTCTGTGATAATATATTACAGAATGAGACTTTTACAACCTCCATTTGCAGGAAACTCATGTCAGAAGAAAAACATGGTACGTTTTCTGAAGATCTGAATTGTGAGGACCGCATTCCTGTTGTTATCGATACAATGGAGAATCGCTTTAATAATTTCTTCGCAGTATGGCCGGAACGACTGTTCGTCATCAGATACCAGAAAATGGACTTTATATCCTATCCACGCGACGGCTTCCTGCACCTCGCAGCTCATAACTACCTAAATCAATTAGATGGGCCTGCTAATGCGCCACCAATATTAAGATAGTCGCCCAAGAAACTATATTAGCCCATATGAAAATGTTACCCCAAAAATCACACCCAGCAGTGGGCATGACAATTTCAAGCGATCTCTGGTTATTATTTTTTCGTGAGACACTAAAGCAATCTTGATTTGATTTTATTGCAGTAATTTAATTCCAAACTTGCAGACATTGAAGGAATTAATGAAGGAAAGAGACGAAAAAAGCCAAGTGTCTTTCTCGAGCAAATGTCCTTCAAGGTTTTGCAACTTTGGGAATTTGGAATTGTATATTAACAAGTGTATGTTTAGCAAAATGATTCTGTATATATATTTCATGAGAAAGCTTAAATATACACTACTATGCAGGGGCCGCGGAGCGTTTTTCAACATGGGGGGGCTGAACATCTGAAGCGTAGCTTCAGCCGAGGGCACGTGTGCCCGAGTCAGGGGGTGGGTCCGGGCGGGGGGTGCCATTTTAGAGCACTTGAGCATTCCTATTTGATTTTTTAGAAAGACTAGTCCAACCCGATAATTGCCGACATTCACAGATCCAAAGGCGTTATCCAAAATAATAATTCGAATAGATCGATAATTGCAAGAGCACTTTCCATGCCAAATATCAAATCATAAAATTCAAGCAAAAATATAGCTAGCAAAAAAAGAAAAGTTACATGAAAGAGAGAAGCGGTCAACAGTTTTCAATGATGGCGGGAAGACGGTCCAAAGAATTTTAAGAAATACGAAAAATATAGGAAGTCATGATCATTCCATGATGTGAAAGGAGT
>JAVFBZ010165224.1:6829-17198 GCA_032466195.1 Katharina tunicata
ATTTAGGGGTTTTCAATCTCAAAGCGTATAGACCTATTCTTCTAATTGTTGAACAAATCGATTTACAATTAATTTAAGGAAGGCCTACCGGCAATAACTTTATATTTTAGGATTAATTAATAGGCCTATTGATGTAGTCCGAATTTGCGCAGATGATAGCTGAATGATTTAGGCTTACTTTTCCCCTTTTTTTGCGGATGCCGGTTGGGTGGTATCTTCCTGCAAACGCGTGCCCTGATATTTTTGGGACTTCGAAGCTGTCTTTGGGGTGTCCCGTTTTTTGCCCTGTAAATGTTTTGTCAGCTGTTTTCTTAAATTGTTTCCATGCAGTGTCGTTGCGAGGGTGGTTCTTTAACCCATTGAACTGGCATGCACATACGCCATAGGCCTATATATGAGTGAAATAATACTAAGTAGGCTACGGTACGGCGCAAGATCCCAAACAAATAAATGTGGGTAAGCTCCTATGCTGACAAAATTTATACTGTAGCTGAATCAAGAAATTCATGTATAAAAATTGTATAAAACATTTATATTGAAATTCAAAGATTATCAAATATTCAAGGCCGTTCCAAGGATATATACGGGTGTCAATACAGAGCCAGATGTTCATCTATACCGACTGCCGCAAAGCTCTTTCAATGATCGAGCTTTCGCAACTGTACGCGAACACACGAATGCAGTTTCTCTGACGCCCACTGCGTATATATATTTTTTTGTCAATAGCAATCACACTGACACAGAGAGATCGATAAATCATCTCATATTCTAGACAAATTTTCAGAAACAGGTTTCTAGATGGATCTTAATCTCGAGTTGTTCTGGATCTCGAGAAAAGGCAATACGTGTAACATGTAAATTGTAAGGAACATGTAGGGTCTACGTGGCAAATATGTAACACACATAGATACCTGAAAAGAGTGTCGTTTAGAGTTAGTAATAAACCCATTGAATGTGTAATAAAACAAATCGGAACTTCTAAATCCAGTTGATTTAAAAATTCATCCATAGATTTCCTCAAAGAAGAGAAATCTGAAAGTCGTTGAGTTCAAATAAAACGGTATATACCTTTGTCTTGGAAAGGTTCTGGAAATGTACGGCAGCAGGCCTGCGCTTTATTTTAGTGTTATTTGGGGTAACGTTTCCTAGTTTGAACAGAATCTTATTGCTAGTTCCGAAAACTGGAGCCCGTTTTCTGGTCATTAATTGCCGTCAACAATTTTCAGAACTAGAATATGTTAAATCTAAGATTGATAATGGAACACAACCTTATGCAATCAGCCAGTTTATGTGTCTTGGTTATTGAAGGCGATAAAGGCTGTATTGTTTCTTTGTTTAAATTATTTTAAAGGCACATCGCCCCACGACAGAGAGAATATATACATATATACACGTTCAAGTATCCCAGCATCGGTGTTTTTCGGAGAAAGTGCAGCAGACATTAATGCTGTGAATATGCTTTTGGCAGTCGATAGATAAATGAACGAACTTATGCCTAGTTTGCAAAGATTCGTAAACAGTTGTATTTCCACACCTTCGTACGTTTACGATATTCTTCTGTAATCTACAAAAATGTATCTGAATTATACAGTATTCAGCCTTTAACATGGCTTGGGTTTCTTGTAGTTTAAGCATTTCATTCGAGGAGAAGTCACCTTGGGCTATTTCACAAAACAATTTTTGGCTTTTGTAAAAAAATTGTTTATAGGATTTTGGACATGGATTTGAATTGAACCTTTATGATAAACTTGTCAATAAAAAACATAAACAGTTCGAAGAAGTAAAGATTCTGCAACATTTAAACGTAAAGTAAAACTGCATATGAATTCTTGATTAACATGTATGTGTCGTGGATGAAAACAATATATGATCTTGATCTTGTCATTTGACTTGAAACTTGAGACTGTTGATGACAATTCTCGGTCTATGATGATGAAAATATATTTATCTTGGTTACAGGTAAATAACTTTCAGGACTGATTCAAATTCTTGCGGGTAAATGAAACGCGGTAAATATTTTCCGCTTTGGCAATCCAAACTGCTTGTCTGAGAATATAGGTCCACTCCTCCTTATAGCAACTCGACCACATTCAACTCGTCCAAGGTCTATAGCAATTAGTCAGCATAAAGCTCCAAACAACCGTATTACATAACACCCTTGTATTAATCTATAGGGCATCTGACATTATTGAGCTGTTAAGAACCCAAAATGGACCACCCCGCATTATTGGCCAATTTGAGTTCTGGGTGTTATAATATTCACAAAGATGGTGAAATACTGCACAGCTTAACCATATATTAATTCCTTAGCAGTAATCAGATACGAGAATACGATCCTGCCTCAGTCGCATGATACGTTTCGATGACCTCGCAGTTGACCGATGACACAGTTTTCAACCAATTACAAAACGTGACAAGTTTTGGATTTTTGTCTTATATATAATTACGAAACTGAAATAAAAGAAATAAAGAGTAACAGAGTAGTTTACCTGTCAGAAGAATCGACACAAAAATCAAAGTAAAAAAACGGATGGTCATTTTCGTTCCTCGTTAGACATCCAAATAAAAAGTAACGCTGACCAACTCTTTGATAAATGTCGCAGGAACGCAGTCAAAGATTTTGGTAGCTCCTTTTGTGTTTGTGCCCAGCTTTAGTCCTTCCTCCCAGGGCAACGAATGGGTGTCTGAGGTTGTTCTGACTCCCTGTCTAACTTCAGCGTGACCTAGCCCCAACTTTAGCCCTTGGACTGACCGGATAGTTTTGATACAGTCCTTGAGGCTCTTTTCCAAAGCCGAGTGCCAATGGACGCTGAGAGCGAGTGTCACAATTCTCTGTCCAATGACACACTTCTCGTGGATTTAGGACTAAGACGGAGATAAGGGGGTGACAGGGAGGTCTGTCGGAGAGAAGGCCACACTAACCCGCGTGTGAATAGCCTGTTATCATTTTCCGACTCACCCAGCTTCCACAAATCACCCGTGTCACCTGACTTGGACCGTTCCGTATCTCCAATGTTTTATCTGTAACAAACACAGCCCCATTTTCCATCAATAAACAAGCACAGAAATTAACTACGCCGTTAAGCCCTTTCACAGATATACCGACTTTGACCCTATAGAGTAAGAAATAAAACACACATTGGGTGGTCTCTTGGCTGGCATTTCGGACTTTGCCACCAAGCTTTAAGTTTGACATGTGTTGTTGTTTCTCATTCCAAAACAAACTGACTATATAGTAAGGTTCAAGAAATGGGATGATTAAGCAATACTTAAAGCAGTTTTGTTCTTAAACAATTTCCTGTACAATACTTTTATATAAGTTCTATACATTGTTAGAAATATTCCTTAAAAGTTACAGTCAGCATGTTTCTCAAATAAAGCACTAGTGGAATATTCCATAACATTTAAGAAAACACATTTTAGCGCGGGTAAATTTACCATTCATTCAAATTCGTGCCTCGGATTATGGAAACATGGAATAATTTGGTAATTTTTCCTCACAAGAACTATGGAATTATACTTAAATGGGTATACCTTTCTTGAGATTGACAAGACTCGGCGGTATGGAGAATGGTTTGATTCTCTGTTTTAGAATGCTATGAAATATTCGGTATTACAGGGCGATTCCAAACAGTAAATCGCGCCACAGACAATGTCTGCATGTTTTTTTTACGGCCAGGTCAGTTGTGATTAACAGGTGTGCAATCAGCCGTTATTATCTCCAATAAATAAACCCGTTTCTCCTTATAGAAGCGAGATTTATATTTTGGAAACGGTAGACAAACATTAGAAACAAATCACTGAAATACACCGCTATGTATATGGAGATAATATTTTGGGAGGTAAAAGTTTCAAAAACGTTAAATATCATCATTGAAACAGTTTTTGTAATACATTTGAGTTCTTGACATTTACAAGTTTTAAAAAATCTGTCGATTAAAGCTAGATTGACGTTATGATAAGTGGAGAAAGCTAGTAATGCGTCTCAAAGTACACTATAGATAAACACCACAGAAGACATGGAAAGATTTCATGCAAGGAATCTAAATTAACCCGAAACAATACTGCATTCCATGAATCAACTTTTTATTTTGTCAAAATGTGTCACCGTTATCAAGCAATACATATTTCGTTTTAATCTATGCAAATAATTTGGTCACAAATCCTCTGAACCATTATCAGATACATGTCAGTTATTTAGAATCTCGTCGTTTAAAGATTCCCGTTGTCGTTTAAATATTGTGCATGACACTGAGTTAGAAATTCGTAAATGGATGGACGAAGGTTAAAAGCATGTATTGGCTTTATTTAACAAACGAACACATAACACAGAAGACGTATGTGATCCAATGGATATAGCTTTCAGTTGCTGTTTAACATATTGTATTTCCTTTTTGTTATGAACTGGACGCTCAAATATTGCTATAAAACTGAATAAATGACATGTGTACCAGTTAACAGACCGGAGTGAGATCCAAAAATAACTTATACCGCGGGACATAACCCTTTTCATTGGCTGTATTATTTTATCAGCCAACCAATCACTATTTTCTGTGGCAAACACAGAAAGAGGTCAACCGCAACAAACATCTGGCCGCACTATTCCACAAATACAGGATCTTATGAGCAGTCAACACTTTAAAACACAACTGCAAAAAATTGTTGTGTCCAACAATACCAAGGCACCAACATCAACGCTCCAATGATTTGTCGGAGAAACATTTTGAAGTTTTCTTTGATTGAGCTAATTTGGAACTATAGGATCCATCGATTAAAAAAGATAGTCCAACGTGCATCACATTATTGTAAAGTGTAGACTTCTTATGTTAGCATTTGGTACTGTTGCTACCGACTTCATGGCACGAATGACTATTAGAAGGCCATTTAACTGCTGTTACACATTTCGCGATTCAGGCAAAATTTTAATTTATATATTGGTAAACACGCAAAGTGAGTCGCCCAGAACACCAGGAAATATCCACATACAGAACATAACAGCAAAAAATGTTACTTAGTGATACAAGATGAGTATAATGTTATTTCCACCGATTAGTTTACAAAGTAGAGCAAAGTACTCCAACAAAAATATACACATGGAGGCATGGCGAAAACGATTGTCAAGAATTATTGACAATGGTTTTCAAGTAAACCAAAATCACAAGTGACCATGCATCCATGTGTAGGCCCTATTATTTGCTGGCGTCCTAACTTTGCTCTACTATTAAAGCGCACTGGACAACAGAACTGAAACATCCAGTCCGATGACACCGTATGCCTTTGGGATTTCTGGTTTCCGATTACTACATGGTTAGCTTCATTCCACCTATTGGTACTTATATATTCAGTGTTCTGAATCAATGTCAGACAATGACGATAAAGTTCAAGGTGACATATCTGTAGGTTAATTGGCTCAGTTAAATAGTATTCGACTGTAAGTGTCCAAAACAAATATCTGTTTATCGACGAATGAATGATTGGGCTCTATCGACCAATCTCCTAAAACGTTTGGCTGTTTACTTCGGCAGGAATTTCGTGTGTCGTCCTTGAGCTAGTATGGCACCAGTTTCTTTGTTTTTAACATCCACGGAAAAGAAAGCCATTGTCTTGCCTATTTTTAGAGGAGTAGATTCAATCACCACGTGTTCACCTACTTTAGCTCCTTTCATATACCTGAAATATATATTGTAATTTATTATTTTACTGGCATTTAACATATCATACTCTAGTGTATTTCACTTATATCGTACAGTTGTATTGCCGGAGTACAGTTTAATTAAAAAACACACAAACTAACTACTCTTTCCCCGAATACAAAGTCGACAACTAGTGGCGCAGGCCAATCACTTCCAAACGCCATCTTGATAAATCTGATCTTCTCTTCATGACTTCAGAACATCGATTCGCTCAGTATAATAATAAATCCATACAACATTATCGTCTGAGTTACTGAAGAAAGTGTGTAAGTGAATGGGTACAAATTTTTCGACAAAATACGTAGGCTATGATGAACAACAGTTTGTTTATAAACTCTTCCGTCATTTTTACACATGTGCTTCTGTTTACATTCAAATTGATCACTATCAATAACATCGGCAGATTTTGTAAGCTGCATGCTGATTGGGAGATTAACTTGCTTTGCGCTTGAGGTACCAGGCAAGATATCGTCGAACATAGGATTAGTATTTATCTATAAACAAAAGTCTCCAATAAGATACACAGTTTGCTTTATCTCACAATCAATTTCTAGTTAAATCTTTCAGCCCCAAAATCCGTCGGAAAACATGTCTCGACGAGGCCTCAGATATCTATCTTGCGTGGCATATAGAAGATCTCGCGTGATCAGATTGGGTGGTGAATAACAAGTCACCGAAGGAGGTTTGCCCCGGTTGTTGCAAACTGCGCATCGAAGAGGGCTTAGCAGTCCAACACGGGGACATCACTCCGACATATGTAAATTAAGTACAGTAAAGACTTAGTGGAATTTATTAGTTTACTTCTTTTCTTCGAATGATATGGCAACAGCTTTTGAATCATTATGACCTTACTCACGGAAACATAGACACAAAACTAGCCTTTAAACATAAGAACCGATTCTCCGCCAAGTTACAGTATACCGAAACAGTGGGCAATGCAGACATAGCTCCCAGCATCGAGTGTCAAGCCAAAACAGGTTTATGTTAAACCGATTGATGTTTGACATGGGTCCCAAAGTCAGCATAATAGATAACGAGCTATTATGAAAATTAGTTGTGACGTCAATGGTTCAAATGCACAACGGCTTCAAAGTAAATGGGAGCTTATACTCAAAGACATTTTTACATACGCTGATATCATTCTACTTGAACATCGCCTATACTCCGGTTCCTTCCGATTATCGGATTTAGTATAATGACATGCCATTTTTATCCCATAAGGTATTTACCGCTGCAGGCAACACTTGTATCGCATGTAGATAAACGTATCCTATAGGACATCAAGTGCATTAATTCCGTCACCCCAAAAAATCGACATAGAGCAGGTAACAGCAAAGAAAATGAGGAAATAAAATATAAATACTTTGCAAAACATAAGGCCGGATTGACCAATGCAACAAGACAATCATATATATATAATTACGAGAATAACATCTCGTATTTACGAGGTTTTTGTCTCGTAATTACCAGGATTTGTTTGGAAAATAATATTATCCGTGGCACTAACTGGCTTCCGTAGGTAACATCAAAGAAAACGAAGAAATAAAATAGAACTATTTTGCATAACATAAGGTCGGATTGACCAATGCAACAAGATCAAGTCACGTGAAACAGTTTAAGTTTCTTCACAGGTCAATTAATCAGGACACTCTCTATGATGTTCACAGCTATATTCAAAATGCCTCGTCATTACATACAAGGTCCGTCGCCGAGGTGAATTAATGCATGGACCGTTTTATACAAATGACGCTGATATGTATATGGAGATTATATTTTGCGTGAAAGTCGTTGTATGAACCGGGGACGTCACCACCAACATTCAAAATAGCTCGTTCTCCGTTATGAGTAGTACAATAAATTATGCGAGTAATATCTTTAAAATGAAACATGAAAAAAAAAAAAAAGCGAAATTAACGTTTCCGCAGAAACCTCGTACAAAGCAACTAAACATAACCTCATACTAAAATAGGCTCGTACATTTCTCCTATTGAGAAGAATACGAATACCATTGTAATGACACGTATTCCCATCAAAGTGTACACAGAGTCTGAATCAGTGATTTCAGTCAGTTCTTAACTCTGTACCGTTTCCAAAGAACTTTCCAGTTCAAATAGGTAAGTATTTATCAAGACACATAATTCCCAGTCAAGATTATAACACTCAATAGGTAAACCCAAAAATCAGGCGGAAAACATGTCCCCACGAGGCATCAGAGATCTATCTCGTCCTCGTTATATGAGATCTTGCGAGATCAGATTGCGATAGCTTTAGTTGACGGCGGACTAGTAACTTTAACGTCTACACGGTTCATCGAGGGCAACTCAGGAGATCAACGCGCACATATTTGAGCCACGGGACGGACCTAATCAATAACAAAAAAATTAGTCCGGATTTTTAGGGATTTTAACATTTCACTTGTTTTTTCCTTGATACTTTAGAGGGTCTATTCCCGTGATATAATTGCAGACACGTAGGACACGGTGACTTCGCGTGGTCCACTTCGTTTTCCTTTTTTTTTCTCAAGCTGGACGTAACCGGTGACTCAGGCTGATGCCAGTAACTATAACCTTAACGAATTGGAAGCTTTCTGTGTGAAGAATTTAACACCGATACAACGAGACTACATATCAATTACTATGTCGATGTAGCCTGTTTACCAGTTAAAAGGGCCCGTGTACTGTAGAATTCTGTGCAGAGGGAACAATGTACTAATATGACATGGATTTAATGTCATCTCAATCGGCTAAAACTCGCATGATTTCTCGTTGTTGTGGTGTCATCACTTAAATGACATCTAGACACCGTTAATTCCAGGTTTTCTTTGTGTTTTGTCTACACAAAATGTGAAACCCAACATGCATATGCAACTAGAAAAAATTGGACAATTCGCTATCAGTCTAGAAATAAGTTACACTGTATTTTCCAAAAAACAATTTGAATTTGTTTTCAAGTTTTATCCCATAAAAAAGTTGAAGAGTATTCCTTTAGAAATGAAGAGTTATTCCACGAATCTTTATCGAATAAAATCTATTTCTCCTATTCCCTTGAATTGATTGTTTAATCTGCTGATGCTATTCAGGGAAGGTTCTTCAAAACACAGTACAACAAGTCAATTATTTGATTAGATAGCAACTGCCACGCATACATACGTAATGTTCATATCCACCGAAACCCCGGGCACGGTAGTTAGGGCCTCCAGTCCCCAAGTGGAGACGGCGTCAACTAATGTGGCGATCATACCACCGTGTAATGTGCCATACAGGTTCTTGTTATCGTCCGTCACCTTCAGTTCACAAACACAACCACCGTCCGCGCCAGATATAACCTTTAACTGGGGAAAAATATTAAAAGATTTCAATTTTTTCTTCTGAACGAATTTGCCTTAAACTGTCATACTTTTGTATGTTATTCTTTTTGACAATTTTGAAATTTTTTAAAATGCTAGTGAGTGCTGAAAATATCCATTTAGTTCAACATATAGAGGTCTACCTTATAGGTCGAGCAGCGGTTTCAAACTCTGCTATATACAGTTCTATAGAAAGGGATGAAAATATATATATACTAATTTATAATTGTAAACCAGCCCACGGGCTAATAAAAGGGTAATACTCGGTCGGACGCATTACCCCCAATAGATCCAAACTTACCCAATAGACCCAAATATAGATCAATAGACCCAAATAAACCCAAATATACCAATATTTGTCGACAATTCTCACAAATTATATATGAGTACACGGTTTTACTGACTTATACTCTCCCTGTAACTGACATTCCTTCCCAAAAGGAGGTTCATGAATTTGAATTCCCCACAAGTGCATATCTCGCATTGGCAGTTCTTATGCACAAACTGAATTTAATTTCGTTAGGAATTTGTTGATTCCTAAGTGGGCTACACCCAGCGACTAACTCCTTAATTGTGGGAAACGAACACACACACTCAAATAGTTCATAACAACAAGAAATCTAAGAAATCTGATTTCAACTTTGCTATCTATAGGTTGCCGGCATTTACTGCTGGCTATTCGGTGCCTGCCTATGAGGGCCGTGGGTTCGGTTTGGTTGGGGAACAAACATTTAAAATATATTTAAAAAAAAAAACACATTGAACTAGGCCTATGTTATGAAAACTACTGAAAATGTTATTTGTAGACCTATATATTAAGAAGAAGAAAATACAAGACAAGTTGTACTGCCTCGAATATATATAAAGCTACACAGCAATGTTCTTAGCGTTTAACAACACGCTGACAAGCATTTCATGTAAATAAATATCGACCTGCGACCTACCACCAAAGTAAGATGGCTATTGTAGGCTCCCGTACTTCATAAATTGTACAAATAGAGACACTGTGAGGAGTTTAGCAAAAGCAGAAACAGGTCAATGACGGATACATTTAAACACTAAAACAGAGCATTAATGTACACTTGCACAAACACAACTATTCGACCAAACCAAATACCTCAGATAAACAGTTTTCGAATCCCTTATGCTTGATCCTGCTCGCACCAACTTGGCGTAGAGCTTGAAGAGTACTCCTTCCAACCGAAGCCATCCTTCTCCAGTTATTCAAGGGCAGTTACTTGTATTATTTTCTGTGTACACGATTACCTCCCTTGATAGATCAATGGTTAGGTGTCAATTTACGTTTACCGAAAAAAGGTGCAAATTAAGG
>JAVFBZ010165235.1:0-17198 GCA_032466195.1 Katharina tunicata
CAAAACACAGGACGCATAGCATGACCCCACTACAAAACAGCTTTTTGATGAGCCTTACAGACAGTTTGACACCCGGAGCATATACATTCTGCTATAAATTTATATTTTGTTAACTTTGGCATCTGCCTAGTGTCGTTTTATGTTTAACTCAAAGGAGTTTGGTATCCTTTGAAACGAGAATTTCATATTAAATGATATCCGAGAAGTTGGTCTCCTGTTTATAGAAAACGTAATTATCAGGTCAGAGCAACATTGAATAAGAGAAATCCGAACAATGTAACAATAATCATAAAAGTCATAACAAAGCCGAAATATAGTACCTCTTCCAACATGAATACCTTGATTAGATTTTCTTATATTTATAAGTATTTGTCCAGTGTGTATTTTATACCTTGGAATAAACAAACAATTTTTATTCGGTTAACAACATTTTACAACACCAATAAAAATGAACATTTCGTTTTATTTTAAAATAGAAACAGAAATATTGAATCACTATGCATCCATGTGTATCTTCTATTCGTATCGTAACTGTTTACTCCACATTATATCGCACTGGGGGTGTTTGGAAAAGAAATGAACCAATCTTTAAAAGACCCCTGTTGATCAGATCCAGGAGTGGAGATACTGTATTCCCGGTGCGTGAATTTATATCCGGATATATTTAACTCGATTCGCAATAACTTTCCAACGAAATGATTTGTATCCAAACATCTTTGACATTTTTCTATATGAATATTAAAATGAAATCATAACCGGTTGCAGACTCGAATAGGGTGTCCCATTGTAAAAAGCATACGCTCTATGTCACATGTGATACAGGATTAAGACCCAAACTCTAATAGTTAGAGAACCCTTTGTTGACAAACACGACCATTAGCGTTTTATATCGCTTGAGATGTTTCTATCATAACACTCAATATGGGCCGTTCAGGTACTATGATTGATCACCGATATACCTAATTAATTCCTCAGTCACTTAAGGAATGATTCAGGAAGTGAAGATACATGTACATTGTAGTTTTAGTAGTTGGTTGCTCCGAAACATGATCAAATAGAAAGAAACAAAGCCCATACCTAGTATTAAATGAAGAATTAAGTTATTCTACATCTTTCCAAAAAGTACTACTCTCGCATTTTAATTAGCATAAAACACTGTGTTTAATACTGCTGCAACACAAAATGCTGTATTTTTAATATGTTTCGTCGACTGACAAAAATATTCTTATTTAATTTGCTATTTTGTTTAAGCGCGGTACATTCGTTTATAATTTAGGTCGTTATTATTGGAAAGTTGATCTATATTTTAATCAAAACAACAACCAAATCGACCAATCAGCTTGCTGGCTAGTCAATCTCAGAAGAAGAAAAAAAGTATGACCAAATGTTAGGCAAACATCTATATTGTCCCCGTTGCTGCCTCCAACGACTTTCTATACAGAACCGAGTACAGCTGCTGCATCGGTAAACAAATAAGCCGAACCTCATTTTAAAACTGCCTTAGCAACCAAGATTCTGCTTTATTGGGTGGGGAAAATTGGAGTGGAATTTATATTCTGTGAAGAGAAATATAATTACCTTACTGTTCAATAACCTAATTCTAAGCTAGATTGTGCTGAGTTTTCAGACATGTCAGAAAGTCTTTAAGGAGTGTATCAGTCGATACGTCAGTGGTCACTGGAGAGTTCTCTAATAGTATTGATTAATGAGACCCAACGAGAGAGTATTCAATATCATCTTTTACTTCATGGACAATTAACATAATGCGAGGTTCTTACATTTACATAATAACAAAGGGACTTCCTAGTTCCGACGTTTTCTTGTTTACATGGAATGTTTTAAATACATACAGTTGTAAATTATATTCGGTTGTGCAGTGTTAAAATTTTCGCCACATTCTGCATTAACTTTTCTTTATCACGACGACATGTTTTGTTATTTACGTTTATAGGGTTTTCCTGTAAAATAGCTTAATGTCAAACTATTTGTGGGTAATGCTACCTTTTGTGATGTCGTCAAAGCTAATTAAAACGTTGCTTAAATGTATTTAAAATTAAATTAAAATTAAAGAACGAGGACATTATGCCAATAGGATACAAAAGAATGGGTGTCATTGATGTAAAAAAAATACTATTCAATGGAATCGCAAAGTACAAATGTGCAGCCTTCAGTCTAAGCCTTTTCATACTCCGTGAACATACGCTGACATTTGGTTAGAAATATAACAGTTCTATAGACATTGAGGTATGAATTATGCTGTCACAAACAGTTGATAACATATAGCGTAAAACATGGTCAAGAATAATCCATTCTTTCCTCTCAGGTAAAACAAATGATCACCAAACAAACTCATAGCTTTGCGATATTTATAGAAGTTATCCTATACAACATAACAACCCTTTAATAGTTACACTTTGGTATTGTTGTACAGATTAGAGATCACAAATCAGTTATGAATCTAAAAATAAGTACCACGCCTTAAGACACTTTGCTTGAGTTAATTGTCAACTTGACAGTATCAACTGATGTATAACTCTCTGAACACACCTCTGAAGTAGGGCCTACTTATTTCATAGTCAAACGGTTTACTGAGAACGGAGTATCGCTCATACTTTCCTGACAAGTAGGTGTTGTAGCTGACACGAATCAAGGTGTTGGACGAAAACTGACGACAAGAACATGCCTGCATAATGACTACAGTTCACCAGGTAAAGGATTGTTTGTCAAACATTCCGAAGTTCGCCTCAAGCTGGTTGGATACTTTCCAATCCACTCAAATCCACCAACGGAATAGCTATTCCTATTAGAGGAAGGGCATTTTATTCTATTATTTTATTCAGGGTTATATTGTAATTCTTCATTTCATTCAAACACATCAAACACCGTACTTTCTACTTCATATAAAAGCCACTTACAAAAATGAACGTTATGGGAAAACATGTCAGCAGTTCAGTGACACGATCTATTTGGTTTACTTGCACTCTGCGAAACATTGTTGCAATCGTGTTGATGTCAAATGTTAAAAGATAAGACATCGATTGATTACTTGGGTGAATTGCACAATTTAATTGAGACAGACAGAACTGATAGTCGAGACACACCTGGATAGCGACAGGCTATTGAACACACTTATACCACAAACAAGTTGTCTATTCGGGTAGAATGAGTAAATAAACAAATAATTAATTGTGACGTACAGGAAAGGCTGGGCTGTCCAGAGTATACAGCCATTCCCAATGAGAAAGGTAAATGTACTGTCTACATTTCTTAGGAAATCGATACCACGTCAAAGTCAAGTAGCACATACTTGTAATATATGCCATACCTTTAGAACAATACATGTTCATGGTTCAGAAATCGAAACATCTCATATCTCATGTTTACTGAATATTGAAAAGAAATCTGTTATTTTGCAAAAACAAAAAAAAACGGCAATCTCAAATCTCAAATCTCAAATCTCAAGGCAAATTTTTCGAGTTACATTAACAAATAAGAGTATTACAAAATGCCCAAAACAAAGTGCCGATAAATTAGTTAAGCTCTGTTGTCTGAAATTCTGGTACACTGCTATTGCGGTACTCTAGGGACACCCTGCACCCTTTTAACATGTCTTGGTAATGAGGATTTATTGGTTTGTTATTCATAATAACGCCATCCCCCTTATCCTTGATCTAATTGAAGAGTATCAGAGATTTGCTAACCATTACCAGGACTGTTAATAACACTGCTCCCGGAAAAAAGGAGTCTTCCTATAACGTATCTGGAGAATAAAATTAAACCATATTCATAAAGACCCAGTGAATAACAATCATTCTGATATTAGAAAATATGCATCAGTTTATACTTTAGGATACAAGGCAAAGACAAATCGTTCCTTAATCGTTTTTATCGATAAACTTTTTAACAGATAATGTCTTTTGTTAATGTTGAATTTCAAATTCCATGCACACAGTACAAAGTAATCAAACAGTTTGTTGTTTATTTTTATCGAATACTTGAAGATAAAATATACTTTGATACAGCTTTTAATTTCCCAACAACCACTACAGATTTATTCTGTATTAAACTTACAGTTCCAGGGTAAATTTTTAGCTGATTTGTGCAAATTCTACGATTTGTTGATTGTAATAATGGGTTTTACTGTGATGACGCCTTGAAGAAACCAAGCTTAGTATATATTTTCATAACGAGTAATCACACTGAAACAGGTATAGCGACTGATTAAAGCCGATAAATAATCTCATATGTGTAGTTGGAATGTTCCTGTGTAAAACTACAATAATATTGGTACTTTCATTAAATTTACAATAAACCATTTACAACAACAGTGAATGACGCCCCGAATAGCATTCAAACATATCAAACAATTGACATTTAGAAGAGGAGACATTAAACTAGAGAACAGATTTTCTTATGGATAACAACTTCATTTAATTCAACTGACAAGGTATAGGTACTTGTAGATCTTTCAAGCTTAAGATAAGCTCCAACCCCGTACCAGTATCTTTACCGAAACGCTGCCAGTTAAATTAAACGAAGTTTTAAAACTCGTTTTCTAATTTGTTTTCAATAAAGTTTATCAAGCTTGTTTCCATTTAATAATCCGACAGTCTATCCACAAGTATAATTATAATGCCACACGGCTTTGGTTTGCATTTCTATCGTCCAGTTACTCTTCAACGCTAATTGTAGACTGTATCTAATTCCGACAGGACTACCGATAGAACCTACATATATTGCACTTGTAACTGTTCTGACTTGACTGTTTCTTTCTTTGATTGGGGTTTACGCCATACTTAAGGTCATTTCACTCATAAAACGGCGTTCCGGCACAATAGGTTAAGGAAATCACATCAACGACGCTGGCAAAGCAATACAACAATACATTTGCATGACGACAAAACAAGATACCGCAACAAATCATGGATGTACAAGGACGACTGGTGTGTCTTCTTGAGACCTCGTCAGGTAATGATACGAATCAAAGTATAAAAAAATGAAAAGCCATTGGAAATGGTGTCGGAATTCTGACAAAACCTTTTCATTACGTTGTTGATTAGGGTCTACCCTAATTTCTAAATGATAGGTTAGAGTTGATCATTGATAAAGTTGATATCCCTTTATGAAGATACTTAATAGTATTTATAATAAATAACACGACTACAACAATTATGTACATATTTACAGGTCTAGCTTTCAAAGAACACCTGTCTTCATCTTCAGGAGTGGCTACTGCACTCTGGTTTGTTTGTTTGTTTTCGTTGGCGCATGCAGCCTCACGGGGCTATTCGCGCCATAGCTTTATGTGTGTATTGTATGTCTACACTGCTATGGTGTTAACTCTATTGTCAGGTAAATTGCTTTTTGACCTCAGCCTATACCAGTATTGCCATGTGATTGTCATCTGTATTTACATAACATTGTAAACCTTTTTTGTTCTGTTCTAGTCATGTACATAGTTTTTGTTTGGTCAGTCTAATGTTTTCTTCATTCCCATTGTTCTCTCTGACCTGTCGAATATATAAACCATAAACCACGATGCCAGAGTGCAGTAGCCACTCCTGAAGACGAAGACAGTTGTTCTTCGAAAGCTAGAGCTGTATATGTACAGAATTGTTGATAAAGTTGACGTTGTAATGACAATGCCTTAATCTAATTTTATCGACAAATTGTATCACAAATGGGAGATAGAAAATAGTCGCATGACAAACCGGACAACGATCACAAAACTGTGACTGTAACATGAAATTTAACTTTGTAATAATATAAATAATATGTCCTATACACATGATTTTCTTTCATGAATTCTTTACTCGTTTCAGTTAATTTGGGTAACGAATTCGGTGTGTAAATATTCATTGTAATCCCACTTTTAATTGATTTGAGAATTTTAAACTAGCTAAGTTTTCTTCTAGTTTAGTGTCAGAGTGAAACCAGGAATTGTTCATTTCCACAGAAATGCAAATTATTCAAAGATAACTTAATTTTAACACTTCTTCCAAGGACTCAATTATTGAAAGGAAATGCAACGAGTGGAGATCGTGACTCTTCGCCCGAAGAAAATTCTAATAAGACCGTTTTGTTGACACAATGCAAACTGTGACGCAAATCAAGTGAAAACACATTAATCGAAATTGAAGGTGTTTACATTCAGTGTTTGAATCGCTTCATCAAAAATGTTACAATATTCCCTATTGAGCGATAGGTTTTTTGGTTTGTGTTTGGTTGTTTGTTTGGGGATTTACACTGTTCTAAAAATCATGGTAAAGTTTTATTTTACCTTATTGAATCCATTGAAATCGTTCATAATACTTTAATATATACCTGAAAATTTAATCGGTCATAATAAACCTTTCGCAATTCTCTATAATCACCAATTTACCTCAATAATCCGCCATCATGAAGGAGTGATTCAGCCAATCAGGAAGCGTAGTTACATTGTTTTGAGTCATCTTATTGTGTTCTAGGTCAGCTGTCAGGCTGCTGTAAGACCTTATATTGTCGTTTATTTAAGAATTGACCATCACGTCTTACAATATTATTGAAATATAAACTGCTAACTGTGGTTCAAACCGTGTAAAACCGATGAACATAAACAGCAGATGCTGTATTAGTACCAAATAAATAAATAAATTCTAGTTTTGCCATTCCATTGATATTTCTATATTACTTTGTCTTGTAATATTCTTTCTCATATCCGTACCAGCCAATCTAACTATGTGTGATTAAATCTTGTAAGGATTCTATCTGTTCAAGGCACCAACATATATAACTGTGTCAGATAAAGCAAATCTTTATTTAAAGCTAACATAGCGTTCTATAATCCTAATCAGTTGATTGAGCATTGCGCTTGTTATACTTGAGTTCATTGTCAAACAACATCATAACCGTTCTTAAGATTTTCACAATGAAAACAAATAAGAAAAGCGTTAAATTTTTGTTTTCGTAGAATGATTTTAAGGTGGAGAAGAATTATGGGCAAAAAATACTTCATGTAATTTCCTCCTCATCATCAGTTTACAATAAATATATCGAACTTACCAACTCATACAAAATGTGTTAGGAGGTTATGTTTTGAAGAACAATATGTCTGCTAACAAGCTTTTGGGTCGAAAAAAAACGAAGATAGATGTATCAGTAAATCATCTATTTTAACAGATATTCCGGATTCAGGTTTGTTTCACACAATGTCAAATGTTAGTACACAGCGGTATAATTATATTGACTGTATTATTGATGGATCGCTGTTTCAACACACAACGGTTAATTGGAAGTCGGTGTAATTGTATAACATTTTGAAGTCATTGGAAAGACATTAAACAGTCGTAACAGACGTAACGTCACTATTTACAAAGCATTTAGAGAAAGCTGAAGGAAATAATTAATTGCATGCACTCTTGAAACTACGACTGCCTTCGTTATTAAAACGATCCGTGAGAGGTGTATTTTCCGTGGAAGTAAAATGCCAATTAATAGCTGCATCAATCCAGATGGCACTTGTGTCTTCTGCCAGTACCAAACTGTCACTGTTATCGACATGAGAGTGAGGAAGTAACTAGTTTCAGCCATCAACGGTCTGTTTGGATTACATAACACCCTATCAGAAACCTATTGACAGTTGCTTACTGTTGACAATAAAAAGCTACATAAATGATATCTGTCCATACTGTCTACCAGCAATTGTCACAATTTGTGAAGATTTAACGCAGTTTTAAAGTCATTATAAATATTACGGAGACTTTTTCAGATATTTTGCAATATATTGCATATCGCATGATGCAGTTCACATTTTTTATTGCATGTAATGTAAACATATAGTAAGTGTTGTTTCGAAATAAATAATTGAATCCAAGTGGGTACTTTCAAAGATACAGTATTTTTTATGAAGATCTGTTTTAAGTAAATCGTAAGAGTAATTCCAGTATAGAAACTTCTCTATGGAGATTCGCGTTTAGGGCTGATAAGTGTAACTACAATGTATGGTAATGGAAGAAGATCAGTGGCGCTATTGCACCCTGTCCAGCATTACCGCGTGTCTGTATTACAATGTTTATGTTGCCAGACATTTAAATGTCCATCATTGCTGTTATTCACAATCTGCTGGGAGAGTATTAGATGTCTTCAAACTATTTAATACTGATATAAAAGGCAATCGAGGCGCCTACAAAATTGGAAATAATGTTGTTAATGAAACGCACAGAGACTAGTGAAACTTTGTACAGATGAGTTGTCAGTAAACTCCAGGACAATTTTATTTTATTATTCGACTTTAACAGCTTCGAACACTTCTAGTAGGGATCGTTGAGGTTTGCAAAGATATTTTGATATCTCTTGGGACAATTTCCTAAATAGCATGAGTTTGAACATTTAATGCATCAGGACCGACAACCGGAATCTAAAACAATCTCCTTCGAACATTATCTCTAACACCAATTAGAAACACAGTATCTACAAAACCAGTTTCTCACTTAAAGATGTAATGGAATACCAACGCGATTCGATTAATTATTGCTTATATCATATTATTCTCATAAATAATTAAAGTACAAATGAAACCCTTTCAGAGAAATGGCTAAATTCATATCTTTCGCAGTAGTGGGACCAGACGATTTCTTTCGCTCAAAAGTTTATATAAACAACGAGCCATGATATTTAAAAGTTAAACGAGTAATATATAATTGACCTATGCTAAATGAGAAATCAATGCCATGTGAAAAAACATACGCAAAAGATTGCAATAGGGAATTATCATAACAAAAAACATGTATATTTGGATATAAACAGAAAAGATTATGGAGTATATCCATAACAGTAGAAGGTAGAAATGGTCCCCAACAACTTTGATTCCATCTGATATAAGCTGATATTTGTTGTATGTCTTATTAATTTCAATGTCTTATCTTAGACTCTTAGAGTACATGATTAAGTTATATCTGGCTCCAGAATGATAACGTATTTGTGGCGTATTATTTTAAAATATGTGGCGTACTTAAAAGTAACAAGGAAAAGAAACGAAAGACGCTTACCATTTTTAGAACAACATATCTGTTTGTTTAGAGTTTTATGCTGAATATTTCACTCACAGGACGTCGTGCCAGCCCATTGAGTGACGGAAGCCACCCTAATCAACACTAAAAAAAAACACCATTGGGCATTAATAAAACTCAAAACAGGACGCCACGACAAACGGCGGCTTCCTGGTGTCACTTAGCCCATAGCGCACCGTGGCACAGGAAGATCCCACCCAACCACCCGTTTCGTACAACATATCCAAGTTCGTGACAGGATGATTTGATACGTCAAAAACAGAAATCAATCTATGAAATACCTATTTCTTGTATTGGTAGGGCAATTTTCTCATTGGGTTAAGTGGTCAGTTTGTTCGTGACAATTTTAGGTCATTCCAACAGCTCAACAATTTTTTTTTCTACTTCAAATAAAAGCCACTTTCAAAAATGAAACTTACACGAAAAGAGGTCAGCGGTGAAGTGTTAGAGTGGGTTTATTCGCTTCTTTGGAATTCTGTGAAATTTTGTGTCGATCGCGTACAAGTCAAAGGTTAAAAGGAAAGTCATTAATTGGTCACTTTGTCGAATTGTACAATTAAATTGGAGTGGTGGAACTGATGGTCGAGTCAAACTGTATTGAACACTCTCATACCGGTTTCATTGCTATGGAGCTGATTGCCTTACTCCTCACATAACACGGTTTTGGATTCTTCCACAAAACACTCATGCTTTTTTTGTGTATCATTTTTTCCTTGTAAATTCGCATTTTTGTTCTCTTACACAAGTCATTGACACCGAAAACATCGTTTGTCAGTAGGCCTATTCTGCTCCCATAGTCAAACTTCCCGGAGGTATATTTACCAAATGCACGTGGTAAATAATAGATGAAGTCAGTCAACGTCTTAACTGTCGATGAGCATAATGCATAGTGACTATTCCCATGCCCAGAATTTGATCGTCCGCCATCTTAGAATGAGAAAGGTACAGTTGGAACATGAAGTCAATAATTACATGCGTTTTAAAGTTATACACTGCTGTGTGCTTTTAACGTTAGTTATTCACAAAACATGAGTTTCAATACCGCATAAGAACACAAATTGTAGTCATTTAATTGACAGTGATTAAATGGAATGTAATACTACTCGTTATCTTAACAGGGAAATCTACATTCCAGATTTGAAGGCGTTTAGTTTCAAAGTTATAGTGTCCTAAAATTGAACAATAAGTGAAATGTTATAAACAAACTAAGGTTATTTTTACCTACATAACTAGTTTTGTTGACAATGTATACTAACACCTAATAGTACACAGATTGAAACAGTCAAATCCTTCCTTTATACCTTTGTCAAAGGAATCAGAGTTTAGTCATCTGTTATTCAATTAAACACCATCTTTTTCGAAATATTTTTTGGGGGGAAACAAATATAATTTAGAAGCCATTTATCGGGAATATTAGTGTTCCTTAATATGAAAAATGATAGATCGCTAAAATATCTCTGCAGGCTAAAATCCTCTAAAATTCATCAACGTATCTAATCAGGCATTTTAATCATTATGATGTTGACCATGTACATACATACATGTTTAGAGTTTTGGCGACTCCATTCAACAGAATGATTTGCGCCACATGCTGACCATGTGAGCATCAACTAATGATTGGATTTTGATATAAGCAGCAGAGCTGACCAGGGCTTATCCAAATAAAGCTAGTTATCAAATTGTTTGTCATTTACATTTTGACAAAATACTGACAATAAAAAAACATTTGTTAAAACAATCTTATATAAATGCCAAACTGTTGCGGTCACTCTGTACTACACTACACGAAATTTCAATATTTGAAGAGTCATCCTTCTACTCTTACTTTTAGAGATTCCATATAATTTGGTACGTTTACTTTACTTATCATGTGTGGAATAAAACATTTATTATTCTGAACAAGATTGCTCATGAGTTGCCAGCCATCTGCTTTTGATATAGATTATTTCTTATATATAATCGGTACCCCAGTCAAATATGCAACTTATAAGTAAATGTCAACAAGCTACAATGAAAACGAATGTCCATTGATCATCTAAACATTTCAAACATCTTAATTAAAGTATGTTTCAATTAAAATGTGAAAGCTTTTCAAACGAGCTTCATCCTAATGACAGATCATCTTAACTGTCACTTTTGATGAAGAAGTTGCTTCCAATTAACCTCAACTGTCGACTGCATAGACCTTAATACCAGTAAATTAAGATCACCGAAAAGACCAACACGCGTTCATTTGTAATCCAAACATAAATCTAAATATATTTGCAAGATAGTAAACATATAGTTTGCAAACGTTCGAGAAATTCAGGTTGCCCTCTCACTTGATCGGGTTTCTGTTTTAGCTGTTTATTTATCAATCGCCTAAGTTTGATAATGTGGTGGATATCTTAACATGTATAATTTAGATACCAACCCACAAAAGGCGAAAGTGCAATGATACATTTGCGATGGTAATAACGTTTTATCGTCATACTGTTTTTGTTACCCGGTCAGACATACATTGTTTGGCACGCTGTTTAACCTGGCCTAGGGTCGTCTTTTGTTTCACAATAATTACTCTGAAGTGAAACGAGTACGCGATTGCATGATTGACATGGACATTTATAATTGTCATCGTACCATCTACCATGTATCATGTATCATCTACCATGTACCATCTACCATTTTGAGTCCTCAGCAACCATGACTATAATAGCCTTGCACATCTCAATCGTACTATAACCCATCGTGTTTTAAATACAATCACACTTTGAAGGATTTATGCATCTTTAGAATGTGTTTTCTTCCATATAACTATTTCTGGTGATGGCACTTTTGCGAATAAAACAAGTAATAGAATATCAATTAGAGTTTTTTGTTTAAATGCGGTTTGCTGAATTCGAGAATCTATTACTTGCTACAGTTAGGTAGCTGGTTCTGTATATAAAGATATTTCTTATGATCCATTTTAATTGGTTTGTAAATTTTCTAACTAACGAAGGTTTTGTGTGTGTTTTTTTTCTCACAGAAACCAGAGATTACTCATTATCCACAGAGCTGCGATGGATTTGAAGATAAAGCAATATTTAACTACTTCCAAGGGCTCAATTATTGAAAGGAAATGAACTGTTGAAGATCGTGACTCCCCCCAAAACAAATGGTTTTCATTTTTGTCAACACATTACCAACTGTGTTGTAACTGCAAGAGAAAGCTTGTGGTCAAATAGACTGAAAAGATTACATTCTGCTTTATCATTGTAAACTGGTTTCCTATCTAGTTTCATGTTGATAAGAAACCGATGGCAAAGTTTCCAATACATTTAAACGCCAATGCAAACACTGTGATCATTATGTACAAAGAAGAAAATAACCACTGCCGAGTAATGACAATTCGTTCCTTGTAACTCAAACTGAAATACTTTATCGTTTTATACTCACAATGACCATACCTTGAGACAAACAAACTGCGTAAAATTGGGCCTGTAACTGATAACAAGAAGCTCACATTTAAGACGGACAGACCACGGGTAGACCTGCATGTAGTCGTCTCCAACCAAACTCTATGAATGTTGATTATAACACGAGTAAATTAAGTTACTAGTACGACTTTACTATGGACCAGGAACGTAAAACACACGCTTTTAGTCACTTGCGACTGCATAACTGCTGTCTTAAAACCATGACGTCATTGCAAAAATGGGACCCCGTCAAAAGATGAGCAATAGTCCAAATAACAATTGAGTTAGGTTCTGTCCCTATCTAATTAAAATTAACAAAGCCTTTGTATTTCATGACAAGGGGTTGAGGTTAAGTCAGCGGTGCTACTTGACTGCTGATACCTGGCTGACATCCTCGAAAGCGTAACAGATTTCGATAATCGTGCTTCCCTGGTCATACCAATCTTCGCGGGTACAATGACAAAGCCAACCCTACAGAGTGCGCCCCAAAAGAAAATCCAGAAGCAGACCAACAACAAAAACAAAAGGATGAAGACGAATCGCAATAAGGTACCCAGTTTCCTGTCTAAAAATCTTACTAACGTGCCTTCATATTCAATGAGTGTTGTGTTTTTTCTACAAAATACCTGTGACTGGTCATGCCTACCACTGAAAGTAATAAACGTTTATTGACTCATTTTATTTATCCAAGAGATGTAATTGATATATTGTATCTGTTATGCTATGTCATGCGTTATGCGTACACATGTGCGTGTGGAAATCTAAATAAATATGTTGCCCTACATTATTTTTTATTCTGAAATTGATTTAATTCTGCTGATTGTTTTGTTACTAGGCATTTTCCCATCATGGCATGCCAAACGTACAGTTAGGGTAGCACTCTAAAAGATGTTATCCAGTTATCCGTAAAAGAAACAGGTTTACTTTTAACTCGTCGGTTTAAGATTCCTGCTAATTTTATAGAAGCTTTTTCCTCTGATATTCGGAATTCAGATATAACTATGCTAAGCTGATTGCACTAAGGGATCCCCGTTAATGTACCGCTTTCTAAGTCAGGCGTTCGATTCCACTTATCAGCTATGTAAAGAAAACTATGTACAGAAAATTTCGAGTGTTGATGTTTTGAGAGATTTTCTTCTCGGTTTTCCGACAAAACTGCGGCGATGAAGAGTCGTCATATAAGTGAAATATTCATTAGTACGACGCGAAACACCAATCAAATAAATACACAATTTTTTTTTAGTATTTTCAACAAATATAAGTCTCAAGTTGTTCGCGTCTTTCGCTGCCCTTGGGTCTTGTTAGACTTACAGAGGCACCACGATTAAACGTGCCTTAAGCGTTGACACCACGACCTCTTTCACCCGGGATAAAACTCGCTTTTATCCTGACGCAGAGGAACTGCTTCTAAAGCTTTACGTGATTGGAGCTGTTAGGCAATTAGGTAACCCTTTAAGTGATGTTGTGATTGCTTGTTATTGATGCATACTCTAAAATATTGTTCGGTTCACCTACAGATCAGATATGTACACGTAGGTACATTACGTGGCCAATTTGTCTACCTTTCGGCTCTTGCAGATTGAATCGAATTATCTTGTGATATGTAAAACGAACTGCTACATTAAAATATAAAGCAAAATGAAGATAGTTTTTTTTATTTTGTTGCGATATCTCCAAAAGCAGAATTGCGATCTTAAAATGTGTCAAATTTGTTGTCCTAAACTTATTATTAAGTTAATAAAAATGTGACGTGTCTGTATATTTACTGTCAGGAAGATCTTGTCAACATAGAATTTATTGTATCGGTAATGACCACTGACATAGCTAAGGACGTTGGCTGCCTAACAGATGCATAGAAACTAACACGAAACGATCCGCTAAAGGGATTAAAAGTTCATTGACCATGAAATTCGCATTCCCAGACATTTGTCATGCTAACACGGATCTTTAAACAGGTCTGACCAAATGTTTACTGCTAACTATCTTTATTCTGGTAGAAACAGATAAAAAGAGGACGTAGTCTCAAATTTGATTACAGGAGACAGCTTCTGTTCAAAGGAATCTAGAAAGTCAAAATTCTTCGGGTTACGGAGTATGATATTGATACCGATTGTGACACGTTCTTAAGCTGAGAATGTTATTCTGCTACCAGCTCCGTGACAGGTACAAAGCTTGTCGATTCTGTTCGAAAAGATTTCTCTAGACAAGCCTAGACCCTTACCGCCAATGGCAATAACCTATCAGCTGATCTGGGTGTGAACTCAAGGCATAGTTTGGGAGATTCCACGGATAAAACATAAAACATAAAACATATATAATTGCATATCTGTACATTTTCAAACCAATTTGAAAACTAAACTTAATAAGATTGTTAAAATGATTCTAAATAATGTTTTCGAGTACTGATGTAGATTGATTGTTGACGGTTTGTACTGACAGTAGACATAACAATATAAAGCCAGAAGATACGATCCATCCACGCATTGCGACACGTACACCTTTCTCAAATAGAGTAGAATTTACGCAGACCGTTCTACGGAATCGCAATATAAACCCTGAATATCTAAAAGACCAATTAAGCGTCCCCCAGTCTCTCACGTACACAAGTAAGCACACTAATTGGCATGGTTTCGTGCCCGTCAGTATCTCAAATAGGTCAACTGGAGAAGATTTATTCATTCCGACGATAGTTTTTTTTTTCTCAATGCCACTGAAGAGAGATCTTGAATTTGGCGAACATACGATACGGCATACACGCCAAGGAACATTCACAACGGTAACTTACAGTAGAACAACCACGTTCACGGAGTGTTAGTCATTGTAACCTACACATATCACGGGCCAATGACCGGCACACAATTTTTCTGAAACACTCCTACCATTTTCCCACAACAGAATAGATAATCTTGTTTTGCTAAAAATGGGGATAGCCCTCAAGTTTTTTGTGTATGTGTATAGGTAGATTTTAAACTTGTTTGTATACATATGTATATGCACATTGATCAGGTTAAATGTGATGACACTAACGTGTCCTATTCCAAGATGTAAAATACTCATTGAAGCAACCATACCTTGATTTTTTTTTTTTTGATTGTGGTTTTACGCCTTATTTAAGGTTATTCCATTCATATAACTGCGTACCAGGCCAATGGGTAGAAGAGCAACACTGGCAACACACCACAGGTCATTTACAGGACGAAAAACAGGACACCACAACATATCGGCTTCCTGATGCCCCTTGGCTCATCGAGCACCAGGGCCCAGGAAGCGACAACCAGCCACGCTCACTCTAACCTTGAACAACTTTATCCATAACTGTTCACTAAAAGCGCACGGCTTATCTTCAGAACATGCAGATATAGATAAGCAGATTTTTCAGAACATACATATTTGGACATACTTTTGTACAAAGAGGTTTGTTATATACCTACTTAAGATTTAAAAAAAAAACAGTATTCCTTTGTACAATTTATTTCTGTGTGGGAACAAATATTTTTCTGTTTCCAATTCGTATTCACTGAAAGTAAATTATTTGACGCCAGCCTTTGTCCAATATCTTAACCCTATTTCCGGCAAACAGATTATGTCCGTACTCAACACACAGACGGTCCCTTGGAATCAAACAGGCAGACTGTAGCCGATTTCCGCTGACAATAAAGACATTTACCGACAGCTTCACATATTTATATAAGACTTTTGAAGATGAGAAATTCAATGAGCATAATGATTCATGTGCTTGTGATCGACTGCCCGGACCAGTGACGCCAAAGAAGACATGCTCACAGCTAAACGAATCACACAGATGGTCGAAATGCTGAATTCCTTAAAACAAATGTAGTCTTCGATTTTGGCTATTGATTTTCTTAGATTGGAGTGTTTTAAATAAGATATGGTAGTGAAAGAACACTTTACGAAGCAAAATGTACCTGTCGTGATGGCCCGCAATGACTCATGAGCAGTTGGTTGGTCGTTGGAATGATGAGTCACCGTCACTGTACCCGGTGTAGGTTCGAATTGCCATGTTGTCAGGCGGCTTCGGAGACCGAGGGGTGGTTTTAGACGTTAAACAACACGGAAATAATAATAATAATAAAATAAATAAAACTTCTCGTGGGAATCAATATATAGGCATAGCCAGTCAGTAAATTTGCAAAACTATATCAGATTTGTTTTGAGTATGTGAGTTGAGATAATTTTTACATTGTGACAGAGTTTGCCAATTTAGCGATGTTTTAAAGATGAAGGTGCTTGGCTTTATCACCGGAGACTGCCTGGCTACAACTCGGCAAAGTAGTGGACAATTTTAAAGTCACTGCCATACTAATTGAATTGAATTGAATTTAATGTTTATTCACCATATATAAAATATGTTACAGTCTGGTAATTAATAATAATTGGCGGGACTTAAACCCCAAGGGGCTTACTAGAGCTGGATAGTTTCCGTAAGTACACAATCGGGACAGCAGCCACACAACCGCGGTTTCAAACTTACGAGGGTAAAACAGTTCTATAATAGATACAAATTTAATTTAGAATTAATTCCCGCTTAAACAGTTTCAGTAGGAATCGTAATTTATTACGCTTTTGAAACCCGACGGTATATTTAATAATAAAGGCTCAACCATCGCCAAATTTATTCTGAAATACGCAGGAGAAATTGTTACCATTTTAGTGCCAGATCATCCTACTTGTAATTTGAATTAAAACTTTTATC
>JAVFBZ010165246.1:0-15214 GCA_032466195.1 Katharina tunicata
AAACGGAAAACTGCTAAGCTGTACTGACCAGCGTCGGAATTCTGATTCTATGGCTGACACCAATGTTTATTAAAACACTATTCAAACAAATATACAGACTCGCACGATAAGGGTATAAACCACGATCTAGCAAAGCACAAAAATACCGCCACATACACATAATCCTGAAGAGTAAAATATAGGGAACAGCAGTACTTGATAATCCCCTTGAAATATATCTGGGTGAATAAAGCAGAAGTACCCTGAGATATAGCAGGTTGGCCATAGACAGAATATATCTTGGAGACTGTCTTGTGCTAGTAAACGTATAATAGTAAATACCAGGTATTCCAATGTTGACCCGTGCGGGAATCAATACTTCGAATACCAGAAAGACAATTTTATTATATGAGGAAACAGTTATTTTTCTGGAAAAATCTGGAAAACTCTACGATTTTGTACACTCTTGGAAAAATCAAAATGGGTAGCTTACACATGGAACCCAGAATTATTCAATCTTTTTACAAGTGTAATTGAGTTTTTTAAATCCACATTTCTTGAAACACATCGCAATGGGTACGCACATCTGGGACCTCGTAAGACACAGAAGTCGTGCCATACGTTGCGTTACACGAAAGTGTTCCCAAGTCTTTTACCAACAAATTAAAAGCAATGATAACCATCACTATGGTAACATTCAAGTGCTGTTAAAATTATATTATTCTGTTCGGTATAGAATTAGTTTGATATGCGTTATTTCAGTGGCATGATAACAAACGATATTTATGGAAAACTAGGTAAATATTGGCACCGGTAATAGTTCTGGTTTGATAAAAAATATCGGCTAAAATTTTATCCTCCCTGATGTTATTTCAGTAATAACCAGGATTGTTATTGATCGCAGAATGCTAAATATGGTGAGACATAATATAAAAGCAGTGGGAATTACATGAAGAAATTTGTCAATAAGAGCTCGTGTTCTAATCACATTGACATCAACGAATAATTTTCTCATTTTCAAAACTTCCACTAGGACATTGATCACAACACATTGAGTTCAATCATTTTTTTTTATATCTTTTGGGAAGACGACACCCGAGGACATTTACCATTAGGAGCCAAAGACCTTGTATTGCAGGACACTTCAATGAACCACGATGGAGTTACACTTTCCAACCGGCTTGTGTGTATAAATAAAGTTTGCGGTGACCTCTGTTGGCAGCAGGAGCTGAAGGACAACTTTTTTCGAGCAAACACCGACATTTTAAAGCCGAAATGTAAGTGAAATACCCTTGGGTCTGAAGCAACAAAACAATCGAATGAATAAATAACTACTGTTTGTTGAAAATTCTATGGTGGCTCACAAGTGACTTTTTTTCGTTATTGACACAAAAAGTACTCATCACCCAAGGTACTTTTCAACTACAGGATTAGTTGGTTGAGTGTTGGGCTGCTAAGTGTCCTGTACTGTTCATGTTTGGTTGATTTCAAAATGAGCACGTGAGTATTTTGTATAAGATAAGTATACAAGTTGTACAATGTATGACAATTTTTAATCTGGTACAAAACAGTAGCTGTACGATTTCGTGAATGCTTTCCACAATGGAAATACTTTTCACGTGTTCTCAGTAAATTGCGCATAGTTTGGAGGAAAAATATATACAAACAAACGATCACAATTTTATTCATTAATTTGTTATTTTATTTACACTTATACACTGTATCTAATAAACAATTTAAATTTCCGCTTTGAGAAATAATTATTGTACATAATGCGCCATCCAAAAGGGACTAAGCTAAAGCTTTTGACAAGTTATATAGCTGTGAAACTATTAAAGGCTGGGAGCGGCTACAACACCATAGTTGTCCGGACTGAAAAATAAAATAACTTTCATCCCATACTGTCCCCAAAACTTTCATAAAATGATAGGTAATGAAGCCCGAGGTTATAACAACAGGCAATCAGGCGCCAAATCGCCAACATTAAAATGCCAGCCATCTCCACGACACATTTACAACTGGCGATTCGGTATCTGACTCTGAGGGTCGTGTGTTCGATTCCCAAAAGGGTCTCCACCTGCATATTTGTCTGAACTGGAATCTGTTCAGTGTCAGAGAGAGTTATTCCCAAGACGAACATCCTCAACATTCCATGCGCAGGACATAATGTTTGGAATCCCGTGTTCCATGCGATGTAAAATCATACCCCTTGAACCAAGAAAAATGATATATGTATACGTTTAATAAAATTCAAATTTATATTTGTAGACCACAATAATGACGATTCGATCTATAATCCAATAAAGCTATCAATTTGTTCACGTTTATCGCACAGGTCGCTAACATAACCGTTACAATCTAATGAAAGTTCTAACTTTAATTCCGTTTCTATATTATAAAAACACAAATAAAAATATTATGCTATTAATAAACTTTTTTCCCCCTTGAAACCAGTTTAACATGTAAAAGTTATTATTCACCTATACTTACTTCTCTGTGTGTTGTTGTCCATTTGCCCAGGTCTTAGTTGCAACACATTCACTGACAGCGAAGTTGCCACAGGACCGGTGGTCAAATGTAAGTCTGATGCATGGTTTATCGTTCCAGTCAGTATCCCCTTGGTGTATCTTTGAGCTATATCTGAATTGAGGAAACAAATATTAAAAACACAACCTTCACAATGGTTTATCTGAAATCTATCCAAATTAGTGTTTTAAATAATTTAAAGAAGGTTCTTAGATCTACAGCAACTTTATTAATTTTAGCATCTTTTTTAACATTAGCAACAAATGCGTTCCAATCGGCAATAGTGTTTGGAAGAAAAACTTTTGATGGAATGTGGTTCGACAGAGAACATGAATACTGTTAGATTGTTATATTTTAGGGTAAGGATTTCTGGCGGAAGTTAAAGGCTCTTGTCGATATTTGCTCAGGTGTTTGTTTCGTTGACAATTGTCGTGCATCAGTTTCAATCAAAGGGGGCAAAGTTGCTCAGTTCCAGCTGATTCCTACAGTAAGTGTCTTGAAATACATCTGGTTAGGTCAGCGATAGTGCGACGACAATCTGTTTGTAATTGCTCAAATCTTTCTTCTTGTAATTGTGTTCGGTTGTCTCAAAATGCAACATGTAAAGATAACCTTTAAATGGAAATTAAATAAAAACTCTGAGGCATCAATTATAACCTATTCTGTCATTTTTTTTACTTCATGGCGATAAGGGAGACTTATTATGCGCCTTAATAATGATATTATTAATATGTTCTCCCGAAGTGCCGTGCCACGTTAATGTAATTTTGAGATGCTTATATGGAATATTAGTAAAGTAATTTCTCTAGATTTAAATGTTAAATTGATCTGGGAAAAATGAGTTTCTTATGGATTCAGGGATAGCTTACGTTTTATTCTAGTTAAACTGAACTAATCGGTCTACTGGCCATTGTTGTTTATTTGACTAACAAGATAAAAGGTCCCAATTACTGATCATTGGCCAGCTCCGTTGTGGGAGGAAAACTGAGTAGAACCCAAGACATTCCATTGGTAGCTGGTAGACCAACCCATATACGGTTCAAATAAATGTTTGAACTGGCAAATTCAGAGGTGAGGGGTATATGTGGACCAGCCACAGACTTTACAGAAGTGGTCACTTTAGACCTCTCCGCAACGGAGACCATTTCTCAATGATAGATAGGTCCGACTGAACGTCCCGTTGTACAGTATGATTGGGAAGTTTTCAGATACAACGTAGAGGAAGCTCTCGTCAGTGAAAAGACGGACGTTGATCATTATATGGGTCAGAAGAGCGTTGATGTAAAGTATGAACAAAAGGGGTCCAAGAACAGATTCTTGTGGTACTCAAGCGTGAAGTTGTCAGTTGGCGATTGCTTACAAATATTTAGTTATGGAGGTAATCAGAAGTAGAACCTTGCCATCCATTAAGCAATGCTTTAGTTTTGACAACAGATCCCTGTGCCAAAAAACTTTGATATGTCGAAAAACAAGAAATATATATCTTGTCTTTTGTCTTGTGCCTGTGCAATGTTATAATAAATAATAGTTTTGCAGTAGGTTAGTCAAATTAGATATAGACAACAGAAACCATATATCGGTCAAAATGTGCCAAAATGTACATTTGTGAATTGGGGTAACATTTGCCGGCTTCCACATATAGTGGAATAATAAAAAGTCTACACAGAACTGGTGTCGCACGGTTTTGTCGGTTTTAAGAAATTAAGGACTCCTCCCATCTGGGCTTAGTTGTGTCAATCGAGTCAAACAGGTATAAGTTATTATTTTCAGGAAACTGTAATTCAGATTTTTTTTTTCCGGGAGACGCTTGGTTGATATTCTTTCTTTGGTATTATCAACACGGTAAATTGTGCATACAATATGATTGAAGATGTTAGCTTTCTATTGAGAACGGAATTGTAGGAACTGTCTGAGATAAGAATGAGAGGAATAAGACTAATGGTACTCGAGTCTCATTAAATAATTTACTAAGTTTATATCAGTATTTGTTCCGCGTTTGCCTTTTTTTTTTTTATACTTTTTGTTTGATGTTTTTTAGTCAGTCATATTTTATCTCATCCCTTATTCAGATTTTGTCCGTTAGTTTTAAAACAGTTATTTAATGGGGTACGGTCAGTTTTGCTAAGATTAAAGATGGTTGTCGTTGTAGCCAATGATTGAGTTCTGTTCAAGTGTTGGCCAAGTTCAAAGGTCTAAATAAGTTTGAGTGCGCCCCAGTCAGTTGTCTCATAATTCCAGATTGTGTTTTGAATGGAAAGTGATTTAAAAATGACATAAACGTGGGATAGTAGTCATTGCAAAAGTTTGATACTACGCCCGATTGAATTACTGGGTTTACAATTGAACAAATTATTGAATACTCTGTCAGAAAAATAAATGGATCAACGTAACCGATGCAGGCCTTGTGTTTTCGTGTATTGTTTGGTTCGTACCTTGGCATAATATCACAGAGATTATATTTAGGGCTATCAAATATAATTTCATTTAAATCACCTTCAATTAATAATGTTTGTGTCTAAATTGGTCGAGCAATGTCAATGTTTCCTGCTATCAACCCCCATCGGCTCACGGTCGAATCTAGTGGTCTGTAACTGTTACATAAGATTGTTGTTGATGTAGACGCCGAAGATATATTTTCTTGGCTTAAGTAAATCATGAAAGTATTTGTTTTGTAGGTCTGGCAATGATCCTCGTCTCTTCAGCGTGGGTCTAAAAATATGAGTGTCTGTCGTCTATGAGTCCTTTCAATGCGAGAGAGATGGTGATGAAGTCAAAGATACCGGTGGAAAACTACCAGTTTCCTGAGAGACCGATGTGCAGGAGGTATTCACTGATCTGTCTCCAGTTCGAACAGGCTGTCCTTACAACCTTTTCTATGGTAATGACACTTTGTCTCGGACGTCATCTTGTGCATAGATAAACGACAGGCAGGTTTCTTTAAATATCTGCCTTGGCTGTACAGTATCGATAAATTAAGTTCAGTATAGATTTTTGAAGCAGTATTTCTGTGCTCCGTACATAAAATCTGTCCAAATTACAAGTTAAAAAAAATATCATAATAAAATTTGGCGATCACAAACTGGAGCTGTCACATCAGCTTGTTGTTATTGACCGACGTTTTTTTAGTGAGATTGAGAATTATATATAAAGCGTTGTGGAAACTGTATGAAAGTTCTTAGTCTCAAAGAAAATCATTAGATCGGATGATAATGATTTCATGAATGTTATCCGAAATGGTAATTATTATCAATAAATGACCATAAAAAAGTTATGTAAAAAATTGCGTATGTCGAACCACTTATATTTGGATACTGATTAAACATCCTACCAGGAGGACCAACTAGTGCCGGAGATCGCGGGGGAAGTAAGTGGGCGTCTGTAGTGTACAATTCAAGGAAACCACCAAGATCAGTGTGGTTGAACACATCATCTAACCGGCCATATAACTTCATTATGTCTTGCGTCCACTCTGTAAAAAACAAATTACGATTGTGATTGTTTCAGTTTTATTATAGCGTGCTGAAAATCTTTCGTCCTAAACAAAAATGAAATGTTCCTTACAGGGAGTGATTTTATCATATTTCCTTATAATTGAATATCATCTATAAAACTGACAGTAACCGTTACACAATTTTTGGGCAGCGTATAAAATGTTACAATTGGTTATGAAAGAACGTTTACAAGTACTACTAGGGAAATTAAAATGAGATTGTCATGTCGTATAAGTTTGTAGGCCGACATGCTAACAAAGTCGCATTTGTGTACTTTTCTTTACAGACATTTACACACTAAAAACCTCATTTGTAATTCTCTACTTGATGGTCACATTTCTGTGCATTGTATGAAAGCAAAGACTCTTAAAATCTGGTTCTAAACTGACGCCAAAATCTTTAAATAATTGGACCATACCTTCTGTCGTTGTTGTAGACACTTCCGGAATGGCCACCAACATCAATACAATATACACAATCATCTTAGCTCTGCTGTCTTACTGTGGGATCCTGAACAAATGTCTCTGCTGTATTTATTAAAAGATACAACTGGTTTAATTCATAGTTAATTGTAAGCAATTTATCTGATTGGAAGAGTGTTTTATCTGTCTACAAACGTAAACTTATCTATAAATTAATCAATAAAATCAATACTTCGTATACGGTACTAAAAGAGGGTCATTACTTTGTGTTATTAAAAGATAAGAAACAGCTGTTCCGAAAATCTGGAATATTTTAATTAATACATTAAGAATGACACATTTATATGGTATCTTATTAGTATTTCTATGCAGTGCAGTTTCATTTAAGTGTATGTTAAGGCTTTGAACTCAGAGACGAGTGAATTAGAAACCGGAGAATTAAAAACGTAAATGTAAATGACGAAAAAGTAAAGAACAAAATGTTTACCTTTTTTACCATCCGTGTTTCTTCGCCCTTAGTGAATACGTTTTTAGTTAAATACTGCTAAAATGTCATCCAGCATCCAAAAACAATTAACCTCGTATAGAAACTGATTAAGCAAGAATTTTCCATCGATTATTGTGTTTTGAGACGCATGAATGATTACTTGTTTGTTTGTTTGGTTAGGTTTTACGCCATATTTAAGGTTATTTCCCTCATACGACTGCTTGACAGCCCTATAGGGAAGCAAACCACCCGAAACGATGTTGGCAAAACAGAAGACGCCGCTGTACATTTACAGGACGAAAAACAGTAAACCACAACAAGTCGGCTTAATGATGCCCTTTAGCTCATAGAACACCAGGGCACAGAAGGATCTCACCCAACCACCCCGCAAATTTATTGCTAGTTGCTTTTGTACCAAATTTAATATTATTTAAATCAACTGATGGGTTTCATTGCGTACATGTGTCTGGACGTTATAACAAACAAACACGTGTACCTTGACATTCAATGTCGAGCCAATTGATTTGTCTAGCTTGTGTTTTGCTCTTGGCTTTACACTCACATTTGTACTTTTATTTGACTGTCACGTATTATTGTTGTGTTCTGCAGGGAACTGCTTCCAATTGTTTCAGTTATACTAAATTATCATACAAACAAGTATGAGCTATAATTGAAGTTTTCAGTTTCAGTATAAGGCTAATGTCCTAAACTAGTTTTCTTATCTGATGATGCTATACTTTAACGAAATGTGGAATTATTCTTGCACATATCTATCTGGACCTGATATCTGAAATGCTCTCAAGACCGAACTCCTAATGTCGATATCATTAGATATTGTCTCGGTATTTGTCGCTGAACACATTCTAAGCACATTGGCGACAATTACGGGCTTTGAAGCTTCGGTATAAAAAGGTCAGTGCTGGATATAAATCGATCTACATGTTTGTTAAATAATGCAATCAAACTCAATTGGTTCATTATTATAAAAAGCAAGACGTGCCAACTTTTCGTCACCACTTAGGAGGCCAACGAAAACGTCAAACGTTTATCGATTCGTTTTCTTTTACGCTATTGTGTGTACTCCTTTAATATTGATCTTGCCAGGCCTCTGCCTTGAACCAATCAACAATAATCGTTACATATATCTGATATGGTTATTAATAAGTTATGGATAAATAACACAATTAAATAGTGTCCATTTTTACCTACCGACTTAGATAGATTTGCTATGATGTGACCATGTTTATTACAATGCTCTTGGAACCAAACATGCCGATAAATCAACATATATTTTCTTTCCTTGCGTCAGTAATGTTTACCTTACGACTCAGTTAAAGATTGATCTCCTCTGATGTCAATATCATTTACTGCATTGCTTGTGGAAACAAAAATGCCAATACCTTAATCAATATTTTCTGTAAGAAACCTCTCACAACGGATTAGTTTGTGGTGGGTGCTGTTGTGTGGAGTTAAACAGCTTCCAGTAATAGCACCACTCTTGTAATATGTTCATATTTTTCCTTTTACTCGGGTTTACTTCAATGTGTAAGTCCGTGTATGTCACTCAGCAAGTTATAGCAAATCGAAAATCAGAATTTGATAACTTGATAGTGTTATCAAACTCTTTCTCAAGAAACCGCTCCGTTAACTCACTAATGGATTGTTTGATAAGTTGTAGATCTGTTCCGTTTTGCCAAAGTATATTTTACACAGATACCGACAAGTTTTGTCAGACAAACACCGTCGGTTATTTTGAGGATTCCAATTGGGTTCAAGCTATTGGAACATTGTTTTACACTACATCATCTGGTAAGTTATTATTTCTTGGAAAAATCTTTTTTTCATTTCTCGAAATAGGGAACCGTACGGAACTGTAAAAAGACATTGAAAATATTTAAAAAAAACTTTTGCCAGATGGATAGGATTTGTTTTTGCTTTAACTGTGTGGTGCTTTCTTTGGACTGAAGTTACCATATCTAGTAACCTGTAATTTTGAGAAGAAATAAAAAATTGAAATTTTCAGTTTTTATGTCATTTTTTCCACTTATTATCTCGTTGTTTGGACATATTAAGTCGTAAGTTCGTCTTGATTGGCCAATGGAAATGCATCGTCGAAATAACGAGATAGTAAGTCGTTAAGTTGCAAAAAATCGCAAAAACGAGAAAATATTCATGTAAATTATTATTCTTTTTTTGGAAAAAATAATGTTTCCTGAAAATAGTAATTTCAGTCAAAAAGAGTACATAGTAAAATTAAAGAAAACATAATGGGTGGGGATTTGGTAAAAAAAAGAATTTTTACGCCTCTGCTAATAGAGAGCTTTTGTTTTTGGGGTTTACTTTTTTCGGAGGCCTCTCTTGGGTTTACTGGTTTTTTTTTCGATGGGGCTTGTTTGTGGGACATTTTTGACGGAGTTTGGGTTTTTATTCTGTTGAGTTGGGGTGCATTGAATTGGCTCGAGTAGGTCTTTCAAGAACTGGGTTCATGCTGTTATGTTTTCTTTATTCTCTTTTTTTTTTATAGAAATGTGTCCCTTCAATAAAGGATATGCTTTTAACAATGGACACAACTTGTGTTATAAGTTTCACAGCAAAGGGTCATTAAACTGGACGTCAGCTCGTCAAGTCTGTTTAAAAGAAGGTGGAGATCTTATAATACTGGACAACCAGGGAAAATATCAACATATTGTAAATGTCATATTATCGTCAAAAGGTAGGTATCTGGTATCTATTAATATTCTTTTCGTTCCACTCAGTTTACTAAATTACGAAATTCAAGGGACTTTATCAAGGAGTATTCTGTTGTATTCTGTTGTAAGTAAGTGATTAAAGGCATCCGTCAGGCTTTTATAGTCAAAAGTAATTTCTGTATTTTCCGTCTTAGACATTTTCGCTTAAGCTTAATTTTTAAAAATAATATATTAGGATACATTTCATTCTTAAACTCTGGACAACTAAAAATAGAATCGAATTCATCCTCTATACACTCCTTGAACTGCAGTCCATAAACAGCCTGTTTGTGCGGATACTGTTGCCATATCGTCCATGATGTATTGCAAGTCTGTGGACATAAATTCGATATAATGTTAATGCGATATAACTCTTATATTGACCCAAAACAGATGTTTGCAAATATAAATTTTACTTGGTGATATGATCCTATCTATTTTATAACACATATTGTACTTCTTCAAGACTTATATCTTCAGATACGGTAAAGTAAACTGGAATGCATTTGCCCGTGTTAATAAAGCCAAAGGAGTAATCATCAGACTGCAAACTTTGCATAAATTAAAATGAACATTTTGCAATATTTGTTAAATTTAAGTACAGAAAATTTTATACTGTTGACCTTTTAATATACACTCAAAGTACAAGCAATTGTTTTCTTGCTGAATATTACACTTAAATTTAAGATTTAAGACAGAAAATTGGACTGCAAACACTAATGTCTGTGTTATGTTTGTGACCTGGGTCCATTCCTCGACGTTTACTCACTAATATGAGATTACCTAAAATTTGATATCATTGTCCAACTATATATTATATTTAACAAAACTTTTTTGCCATTACTGATATAAATGTTTGTTACACAGGGCTATCAGAACCTATGAACGGATATTTTGTCGGTGCTCTCGATCAAGCTGATGGGAATGGATGGAAATGGTTGAACAACAAATCTCTGCCCGTGGTCAGCTCATTATGGGGTAAGGGACTACCTAACGGTGATTCCACACAGATGCGATATGCAAGGATCCGGAATCAAATCGGCTACAAGCTGGATGATTCTCCACCGACAGACACGTTTGACTTTATCTGTGAAATACTCGTGTTGTGAAATATGTTCATTGTTTTCTGTTCTGAATTAACAGAAAACTGTGTTCATGGATTTAACCTTCCTCATTAATAACATACATTTTGAGACATCTAGGTAGAAATACTATCGCCGCCATTATGCATATAGATCAGTATGTTTTCTCCGTAACTGTTCTACTATTAGTACCATCAAGGCTTAGTATCCAGAAACAAGTTTCACTTTATTCATTCAACCAATTTTTTAATGCGTCTGAATTTTTGTTGTACTTAGCTGACGAACTTTAATCTGGAGTATTTGTAGAAGAATAATAATAATAAACCACCTAAAAGACCCAACCCCTCCACCCCCTTCCCCTCCCCCCAAAAAAACAAAACAAAAGCGAAACCACATTTTGTGGTAAAAAAGACGCTCTTGGCTAAAGTAAACTCAAGAAAGGCTATTTTAGAATCTAAACTAAAACGTTGTATTGTTACTAAATAAAGAAGTTGTCATCCATAGAAAAGTGTACTGGTTAGTATGTGCTTCAACTTCAAAATGCCTATCAAACAAGTTGTTTTACTGCTATTTTGCCAGAAGTAGGATTACAGGCAGTTAAACATTGTGGAGCAGGGCCTTAACTTTTTTAACCTATAACGTCAGTGGTATGTTGACTTCGTATGACGATAAGCAATGACAATTGCTGACAAACACTCGTGCACAATCAGTCATTTGGGCTCGTTGTTGTTGTATTGGTTTGTATGAGTTCATCTGGGCTAAAATGAAACGTCGTTCTGCATTGTCGTAGTTGTTTGAGTAGAGTTTAGACGATTAATTAGATCCATGTCAGTACAGGCATGGTTATGACGTGTATGGGTAACTTGGTAAACGTTTTTGCATCTCAAAAGCATTCTGTACTAATTGTGGGCTTATGCTACAATTGAGTAAAGCATACTCGTTGCCTTTGTTTCTGAGTTTCTGAAACGCGTGTGTTCACTAAAGTGCTCGGTGGCATGTTACCACAAACAAATAAAAAGCAATGTTTACAAAAAATATGGTAACATTCAAGCGCTGTTTAACATTATACTGTAATGCTCATTATAGAATTAGTTTGCTATCGGTTATTCAAGTGGCCTGACAACAAACGATTTTTTATTAAAAACTGGGCAAATATTGGCACTTATAATATAGCAGGTTTGATTAAAAACCCGGCTATAATTCTGTCCTGCTTGATGATGCTCCATTAGGAACCAGGGTTTTATTGATCACAGAATGTTCCACAGGATGAGGCATAATGTATAAGCAGTGGAATTGAGTGAAGAATATTTCTAATGAGAGATCGCCTCCAATTAACTTGACATTTAACTAGGGAATTCCTTTTTTCAAAACTTCCAATTTGATAATGGAGCCTAATCAACTAATCTTTCTGGAAAGCCATTTGATCAATATTCGCTTTATTTCACATATGTAAAAAAGAATTTTACACATGTAAATTAAACCTTAATTTCACATATGTGAAATGTTTACATACAAAATTATTTTAACAAATAGAAATTAGAATAATTATTCTGCATAAAGAGAAAACTAATTTTACATATGTAAAATTAACTTTTATTTCACATATGTACAAAACGATTACACATATCCAATATTAATGCAGTTGCTGCAAAATGACTCCAAATAGTGTAACCCAATGTGATTTGTTGGCCTGTTAATCGTGGAAAATTACAAATAACACATTTCCATACATAAAATATCCAAGAAAATTCAATTTTTCCAATTAAAGTTGGAAATCAGTTTATTGGGAAAGTTAAATCGGTATTTGGTAAAACTTTAAATTACACATTTGTGTTCAGTACTGTTCTGTATCGTTATATCTGGATTAAGTATTGGACGAATAACGATATACAACTCTACAAGGAAGAGGGATCGTAATTCAGTACCGATGGCACTTTATTGTACATGTGTACAAAAGACTTCTATATTTTGATACAGTAAGTGTTTGTTTCACATATTTTGTTTTATTCTTTTGCGCATGTGTACAATTCTTTTTTACTTAGGTTAAGAAAGACATTTGCACATATGCAAATGAACCTATTATTTCACATATGTGCAAATCTTTTTCACAATAGTGGAAAGAATTCAACATGTGTTAAAAATAATTGTACATATCTGGAATAAAGAGAGGATTTATAAAACGGCTTGCCATATGACTAGATATTGTTTAGGCGGCGTTTAGAAGCTGGGCACATAACTTAATAATGACTTAGTTGGAATTTCAACTTCTGGGTATATTAATAAGCGACGTTTCGGTCCAGATGCTGAGACCGTTATATCAAGCTTTTTTTTCTGGGTTTTTATAAATACAGTTTCTTTATATCAGGGATATAAAATTCGTTATCTTGAAAGAAAGCCAGTCGTTTACATTAGAGTGATGAGCTATTAAACTTAAACGCTCTTATTTGTTAAATCTAATTATTATCAACCATTAACTACATGGTGACTAATACCAATGATACAGACATAAGGTATGAGATGCAGATGCAATACACACTGCCTGCAATTTAAAACAGACTAAAAGGGCATGAAATTCAAACATGTATCGTAAAGAACGGAAAATTTGTATGACACGTGATATTATCTAATAATGAATGGTTGCTAGAATACTGAAGCTGTGTCTCGCCAAAAAGGGATCTTAAAGGGGTCTTAAGCACTGTTGGTTAATCCGAAAAAGGGGGAGACGATGCTGCTCTGTTATTCGTCTGGAGAAATCAAACAAGTCATTATTTAACATTTGAGAATACACATAGAACGGATTGATATATCGGTTGGTGTTTAACGCAATACTTGAGGGCATTCCGCTTATATAACGACGGTGTATTCTAACTGTATGTTGCGACTGTTACACACCAACAAATGTGAAGTCACTCCAAGTACTATCACTGCTGAAAAGATAATGTTCCTCCAGTGCTGACAGCATGGAAATAACGTGGATATAACATACTGCAGGGCAAACAGAATGGATGTGAAGTTGACGGTTAATATTCAAATCTCACGAAGGTGTTCCTAGCACCAACAAGCTGAGACTATTGGCCGGAAAACAAATGGCATGATGGTTTGATAAAATATCATATTACAGATTTGAAATCCTATAATTAGTTCAAAGGCTTTAAGTTCAAAGGCTTTATGTTCATTTTAAATGTGTAACAAATTTGTACTCTACGTACAACAGTAACTAATGTCAAATAATTGTGCCAATCATCATTGTGCATTAATTTGAATAAATTATATTTGAAATGAATTAATAACTGTGTCAAATGAAGAAACCAGAACACAGGGTGGAACACATCCACAAAAACACATCTGTATAGGATAACTTTGCGACGGTTTCATGTTGGTTTATCTGTTTTGTACGGACACACATTTCCAAGTTTTGGACAAGAAAAAGTATAAAATAGGATTTACTGCACTATTGACGTATATCAAAAGGCTTAAAACTGGAGACACTTCATATACACTGTAAACCTGTTTCATGTCCCAGAAAAACAGCACAACATTGTAGAGGATTGTAGGCAACCAGCAAACACAGAATACCAAAACAAAGCCTAACACCACTGCGGGTGACAATGTCTTTCTCCTATGGCTGCAGACTGAAGAAGATAATTCGTTCCTACGAAGTTTGATTATCTTCGCCAAATGAAAACCGACCATGACACCGAATGGTATTGACATGGCAGCCAACATAAATGTATACTGAATTCCGCCATTAGGGTTGATTGCACAAAACAAAATGATTTTATTGTCCAACGTGTGAATCACATAGTTTCCAGAAATGGCCATTGCGCTACCCGCTCCCGCTAAACTGGCCACCCAAATTACGGCCACGACTGCGCATGTCACTCTCCATGTAAGATTTTTCCGGGAAAACAGAGGATGAATTAAAATTAAATACCGCAACACAGAGAATGTCATTAAATGATACAATATGGTAGCTCCGGAGAATAGAATACAAAATAAACGAATGTAGCACGGAATACCCTTCGGTGTAGCATCTGCAAGTCCATAATAAATATCGAAAATGGGGGAAGTAGACAGAAGCAAAACATCTGATAGGGCCATGCTGGTTAGTAGAATAAAGGTGGGAGAATGTCTGAGTGATTGCTGGCGTTGTACCATTAGACATAAAGTAATATTCCCAACCACTCCAATAACAACTGTAACACAGGTAATGCCAATCAAAATATCTCCCCATCTCAGCGGTTCTGCGACAGTGTCCGATTCACTAATATTCTGAAGAAAAAATGTATCATTAATTCCCATTATATCTCCCATTTCTGTACAGTTCGGTTCAATGTAGAATGTTAGTAACACGATCAAAAGTCATGTGTCCTGTTCTCAAATCATTAATTGAATACACGAATACAGTGGTCCTGATACAGGTAAATGCTAGAGTTGGAAACATCCAATCCCGATCGACGACCTGGGGTAAAAGTAGGTTTCTTGACATATGCTCAGC
>JAVFBZ010165246.1:15314-37453 GCA_032466195.1 Katharina tunicata
GTAAATGCTAGAGTTGGAAACATCCAATCCCGATCGACGACCTGGGGTAAAAGTAGGTTTCTTGACATATGCTCAGCATAAGTTAACATTTCCTATTGCACCTGTAATATTCATTTATCGTGTGTAAACAGAACAATTGCAATCTTCGTTAAGGGAAAACGTCGATTCAGCTAAATGAAAGCATAATAAACGCAGGGAAAGCAAAAATGGGTGTATAATTATCAATCAAAATGAATCATTAGTTTCTACTTAAGGAAATAATTATTCGTTATCTGTATCGGTGCTGAATACGCTGTGCGTGCATTGGATATGGAGTAAATATTGACTTCTAATTGATCTGCTTTATTATTGGTTTTCATAGTTCATAACAAGAACAGCTTATAGCCATTACAATCAAGAGCGGTCATAAATGCCGCTTACATATAGTGTTATTCCTCTTTACAAAAAAATATATATCCCGGTGGAGGCAAGCAAACTTTCATTCTCTACATTTAAAAAACATATGAGTATATGTATCTGTATATGTGTGTGTATGTGTATATGTATGTATTTTTATAACGAGTAATCACACTAGCACAGGGATAGCGTATATAAATACATCTATAATCGATATTTAATCGATCATGAGGCACACCTCGGTCCTGTTAATTTTTCTTACATTGTATGCACTACTTTTTATATATAAAATATTTATGTCAATAAGGCCGAATGGCCTGTATACGTATAGGGAGAAAGACAACTATACCGTTCAACTCGGTTGTTGCGCACGAGCTAACGTTCTGTGCTAAGGAAGTCGGCATTCATGGACGAACACGCCACTTTTCGTCAAATTAAGCACATTATTTTGGCAAAAACGTTCAGACTAAACCAAATGTTAATAACCAACAAGGTGCAGTGCAGAAACTCCAGCTATAGTGAAAGGAAAGTCGTTTATTAATCAAACGTACTATGCAAGCCAGCATTCAACATCAAATGTACGAGTTCTCATCACGTGATAAGATTTTGAAACAAGGGAGTCGGCTTTTTCGTTTTCTCCGTAGTTTGCTTACAATTTAAAAAAAACTAAACAGGTTTTGGCATAAGAACAATAGCTATGATATGGTATTATCATGTTTCAATTTATTCTGTTTTGAATTGTACAGAGCTTTGGGTCAGCACTCGAGCGATTTTGCCGTTGTATAATTATAATCAGTCTGTGTTATTTAAGCAAGTGCAGTCCTCGTCAGAATCTAGCGGCAACAAGACTATCATAATGATATATCGAAATAAATTTCCTTTTTCATCGATTTTCTCCTCTTTTTTTAAAACTTGATTTTTGTATTCATACAATGACTTGAATAAAATAACAACTATTTAGGCTTACTTTAAAAACATTGATTTAATTATTATTTAATTAGTATTTAAGCACTGCCATGTTATGTCATGTGGCGGAATTCCATATTTTGGGTTATAGGTCTATTGTGATGTCATCATGATGTTTTTAAATATTTTTTTCTTAAAAAGTTGTTCTTGAATTAGCTTTGAACAGAGAAACATTTAGAATAAAATATGTATCAAATAAATATAAATATGTGCAGGAAAGTTTTATTTTAATTTCTAATTGATTTGAAATATTTCTACTTCTATTGAACAAATACTACCATCAAGGTTTATATACCACAATGATATCATCATATTTTCTAGAAAATACCTAAATGAACAAATAGTTTCAATAGAACTTGAATAGAAACATTTCAACTGAGGTAGCCTGTCTAAAGAAAATTAAATTTAAGTTGACAGATAAATTAAATTGAAAGTGAGTAGATTGATTTTCTACCCAAATAATTACTATTGTGAGAATGGTAAATATATTAAAACATTGGCTTGAACATTTTGCAAAAAATTACTATGCTTTAAACATGTTTTCCCATGTCTAGACATTGCTAAACAACTGACTATAGTTATTATTCAGGTATAACGATGATCAGTCTGTGTCATTTTAGCAAATGCAGCCAACAAGACTAACATAATAATATATCGAAATAAATTCCCTTTTTCATCGAGCATGGTAACGAGCACAGATTTTCTCCTCTAACTTTAAGGCTTGATGTTTTATTCATACACTGACTTGAACCAAAATGTTATCAAAAGAATTAAAATGTAAACAAATAAAATAAAAAAGGAACATAAATCCTGGATTTATCTTGACTAGAGAAACATTTAGAATAAAATACGTATAAAATAAATATATACCAAAATGGTACCATCATATTTTCTAGAAATTACCTAAATGAACAAATAGTTTCAATAGAACTTGAATAGAAACTTTCAGTTGGAAAATTTTGACAGATAAATTAAATTGAAAGTGAGTAGATTGCCTTTCTACTATTGCCTATAACTATTGTCAGAATGCTAAATATATTACAACATTGGAATTCCCTTTTTCACCGATCAAGGTAACGAGCGCTGATTATTTCCTCTAATGTTAAAGCTTTGTGTTTTATTCATACACCGAATTGCACCAAAATGTTATCAAAAGAATAATAACTAGAAAAGAAGCAACCATGTGTGATAGTTTCAAAGTCATACGTTGAAGAGTAACAGAGATGTGACCTGGACAAGAAATGTCGGACGGCTAACAGATAATTTGCATAATTTAGGAAAACAATTTGCATAAATTTGCAAAAAAAGTTAAACGTTGCACATCTGCATATGGAGAAGACTGTTGTGTGTAAGTGTCAAAGTGGGATGCTATATAGTAACTGAGCTATGGTCCGGACAAGGTAAGTCCGATGACAGACAACTTGTATAAATTAGGCAGAAATTTGCGCAAATTTTTTGAAAAAGTTTAAGAATAATGTTGTGTGGAAGTTTCAAAGTCATACATTGAATAGTAACACATTGAATAGTAACAGAGATATGGCCTGGACAAGATATGTCGAAAGGTAAACAGCTAATTTGCATAATTTATGTAGAAATTTGCATAAATTTGAGGAAAAATTTTTTACATTGCACATGTCCATATTGAGAATAATGTTGTGTGAAAGTTTCAAAGTCATACGTTGAATAGTAACAGAGATATGACCTGGACAAGAAATCTCGGACAGCAAACAGCTGATTTGCATAATTTATGTAGAAATTTGCATTAATTTGCAAAAAAGGTTGAACGTTGCACATCTGCATATGTAGAAGACTGTTGTGTGTAAGTGTCGAAGTGGTATGCTACATAGTAACCGAGCTATGGTCTGGAAAAATATGACGGACGCACGCACGCACGGGCGCACGCACGGACGCACAGACGCACGGAAAAAACAATCACTGTATATCCTCCCTATATATATATAGGGAAGGCATAATGAAAAATAGAAAATAAGGAACATAAATCCATTTATTCAGTCTTACGGAACACGAACAAAACAAAAAAATACCAGAGCCTTATAAGAATTCAAATAGAAGGATGCATCCATAATTTAAAAAAATAATACAAAATAAATGACAAATATTTAATTAAAATTTATAAATCCTTCTAAACTTAAATAAAAGCTTTGCAGTGGCTGTAAATTTTGCAAACATTACTATGCATTAAACTGTTTTTTCCATGTCTAGACGGTGTTGAAACATCAGAAAACGAATAATTCCATAAAAACTATTTTCATCTAGGTAAAAACTTGAATTGGTAGAAATGTTGTGATTTTTAGGTTCAAGCTCTTTGTGCTTAAATAATTCCATTTCAACTATTTCTACATGTAGGTAATTATAGAAAATATCATGGAAGAGTGAAATTGACTCAATAAGTGTAAGGAAGTATTGCGAATAGAGTAGAAATTTCAATACCATTTATTCTAAACCGAAAAATACATTATGATGATGTAAGCTGGAGCTTTTGTATCATTTGATTTTATTAACTTATCAGTCTAGCTATGATGTTCTATTATCCCCTTGCACAATATAGTTGAATAGGGATATAGCAATATGTTGGTACTTCTGTACATTCGTGTTTTCCCCCTTTGTCAGCGCCTGAACCCCTATACCGATTTTGATTATACTTCACACACATTCTTTTAGGAAAATGCCTTGAACAAGTTTGAATTTTTGGGTCGCGGAGTCAAGGTTTATGTCAAATGTAGGCTATAAAATATCATTCGGCCTTCAATAAATTGCATTTATGGTTATATTATGGTGAATAAACTAAACTAAACTTAATCAAGATCTTGCCGTATAGTGGTAACGTCATTTCAAAACGGGTGGTCACTCTATTGTGTCGTAACGTCATTACTCCAAGCTCCAGTATTGGCAGAGGAAAGTTACCCATTAAAACTTTTAGTTACGTCAGTCAGGCCAAATGAAATAAAGAACTGTATGACTTATGGTAATGACTTGTACGTAGGTATGCTTTCATGGAGCTCTATATGCTGATCATTCCGATAACAGGGCCACCTGTTTTTATTAGTATCTTCACAAATATACATTTCAATACCCATGGTCCATGTGTGGGTGTCGCCATTGAGCAGAGATACCGTTAATTGGAATACCAGCCTGAAATATGCAATAACCATTCTGTGAATCATGCATGGACTACACTCAGTTAAACAAAGAGCAAAATAACCAAGTAGTTAAAAGGTACGCAGTACGGACAACACATTCAGTTCGTCTCCAGTGTCCGTCTCTAACAGAGTAGTTTGAGATTTGTAGGTATAGTGCATCATTATTTTAGCTCCAAGTAAGGGGTGTTCTTTTTTATTCACGATGAGCATGTTTGGGTATCGAAAGGTATTGATTGCAGCCTTCAGCTTTCTTATAATACCGGCGATGATAAGTTGTCAACAACTGACACCGTGTAGCCACAGTAACCCCTGGGTAGCAGAATGGTTGGCAGACCCTCTGGACTGCAGAGGCTACTATATCTGTGCCTTCAACACTGCTTTCCACCTTTACTGTGAACAAAACACCGTGTGGCAGCCCCAGTATAAAGTCTGCTGTCTCCGAGGGTCATACATGGACATTTGTAAGTCGTAAATTTTATTTCTGACACAGAAATCTTCATTTTACGCTTAGTGAAAAAATTGTTTACGCTTAGTGAAACAGTAGCTACGAACAGATAAAACTTTATTCGGCACTATGATATCGCATTAATCTTATTTAAATAATATTATGCTTGAACAATTTCTCCAGAAAAAAAGTTATGAGTATAATGTCTAAAGGTATGATGAAGTTATCTCTGTTCTGAATACAAGTTGATTTTACTAATACACAAATGATGTAGATCCGAAAAAACGATAAGACTTCATTTTGAGTCAATAGTTCAGCATTTATTATGACACCATCAGAAAGTGATGGCATAATTGTTGCTGACGATGGCATAATACATGTGGAAAAACTGAGTCAAAATGAAGTTATCGCTTTTCGGAATTACACTATTCGTGTACTATATGCTCATAATAAACTTCTCGTTGGAACTTCTGCGGTAATAATAATACAGAACTTAAACAGTTTCGAAAATGAAACGAATTGTCCAAATATGAAAATGTTGCGTATGGTCACTTAAAATGTACACATCTCATTTCAATTACTTTTCCTTAAGGATGATATAATAATGGTGATAATCACATGTGCTGTGCAAATATTGACCGTACAGTCGAAACTCATATCAGACCGCGAGGCGGCTTTCTGATAAGAACCTGGTGTGACCACCGCGCACGTGATACTATCACTGTTCTGCACCTCCTTGGAAAATCCCACATTGCAGAATCATTAGTTTCAATAAGCCTGTGGTCTGGCGTTGTCGTCCTGAAACAACTCCCTGGGTCGGCCTAATCCGCGAAGAAGGTGCAGAGGTTGAATAATTTGGTCTCAAAGACTATAGCCAAAAAGTTGCTGCACCATCCGACATGTTGACGTCGGTGCAAACGCCTCAATATAGGATCAACTACTCATAGTCTCGGTCAAATTCCCACCTATTTTAGGCGGTTCCTGGTTGTTCGGTCTGACACCCTCCTCAAACCAGGTACATGCACTGCAGTCTCGGTGACAATGACCCATTGATGGCTTAAGTGAAACTCGGATGTAGCCATCTTGCGCAGAAGGTTTTACGTCTGCCTCTTTGAGGCAGGTATACCGATACCATGTACGAGATGCGGGGCTCTGGCGCACCGCACGTGGTAATGACGTGCAATGATTGATTTGATTTGATTTGATTTATTCACCATACAATACAATACCATTAAATCAATAATATAATATGAAGAAGGGAAAAAAAAGCGTAAGTGATTGAAACTCGTACATTTTACGAGTGAGCTTTGTAATGGAATTGAGGAATTTTGATTGTTTAACGGTTTGTCAATAGTTTAGAGTAGTAACATAAAATAAGAGAAACTCCAAAGAATTCATGTTGGTTTCTTTTTTATGCCATCATCAGTTAAACATAAAAAATGTTAAAGCCGAAATATATGATCTAAACCAACACGACCTTCTTGTATGGGGTTTATCTCATTATGTGTTACCGTTCGTGTTGCCACGATATCGACACACCACCAGTTTACAAGTTACTGATATGAAAGTGAGCATAGTACGAGTTTGTCCAAGGGTAATTTTCTCTTTTCTAGGTACTACTGGTCATCCGGGAGTCCAGCCTCCACCAGGCCTGCCTTCCCCCGGGGGCACTGGCGGTACGACCACTACCTGTCAGCCCGGTATGACAACAAAACTCCCCCATCCTACTAACTGCGCAAGATATTATGACTGCACCCAACCGGCGGCTCTCCAACAACTTGGACAACCATACGAGCGGGAGTGCCTGTACCCAACTCTGTTTAATAGAGTGACACGTACCTGTGAACATTACAGCAATGTTACCTGTGCAGCGGGGTTTATACCCAAAGATCCATGTGAGTAATTGCACTTTTTCACCTGTATAATGCTGAACATTTCCAAATGAGATTTGTTCTTTGAACCATCTTCCTTGATTGAATGATTAAATAATTGACTGGTGTTTAATGTATTGCTCATGTGCATGTCCCTTATCTGAGGTATACTCTAACAATAACCGACGACGTGAATCAATTCGGACACGCATGCATACAATCGTAATCAAGAGCTCGTACACGATTTCTTGAAATATATGTAAATGTACATTCTTTTCAAATTCTGTTGTATTCCGACAGCGAAAACCTTCCTACTATTTATAGCTTAAAAAATTTCAAAGAATATAGATAAAATAAACATTATAAATATTTCGTTTCTACAGACTTGTGATTAAAACTACAGAAGCTATTCGAAAAAGTTGTCATTTCGTGTTATAGTTGAATTGGGCAGATTTTGTCTCAGTGCTATTTTCTATTTATAATCTTTCAACAGATACAACCATTTCTTAAAGTTCAGATTCGCCCTTCCGACAGTATTAATTCTGTGTTTTTAAATTGATCCGCAGGTGACTATGTTATGAACAAGTGCTTCGTGGCCAACTGTTCCCCCTGTTATCTCCGTTTCCCATCATGTGCCGGGTTACCAAATGGTCGAAATGTATGGAAGGGCAGAGAGAACACTCCGGACTACGTGATCTGTCGAAACTCAAGAATAGAGTCTCAACACCAGTGTCCCTTCGTTGGCGGTGTCCAATATGTTTTTCATTCTACATTAAAGCTCTGTATTGAGTTTATTTAGTTGGTTAGTTTGCAGGTTGCTTCTTTAAGTTACTCGGATCGCCCAGCACTTTACCTGGCTTTAAAGGACAAGAGCAGCGAATTTTGACCAGATTTCATTTATTTTTCGTTTGTCATTTTGAAAACATATGCATGAATTTTATCTGTCCCAAAGTCAGAATAACGCATAACAAGTTATTTTGAATATCGCCAGTGACGTCAGTGTTCAAAAAGACAATCACTGTAGCATTACTCTAAACGGTCAGAATAACGCATAACGAGTTATTTGGAATATCGCCAGTGACGTCAGTGTTAAAAAAAAAAACAATCACTGTAGCATTTCTCTAAACGGGACTTTACACGAAAAGCGTTTTTTTAAATGCTGATATTTAACTTTTTTGAAACATATATCTCGCAAAATATGATCTCCAGATACATAGCTGCTTTTTCAGTCATTTGTTTCAAATAGATGTATATCTGCAACGACAGGCACAAATCTCGCGACTCGGGGCTACTGACCGAGCTGTACAATAAGAAGACAGTAGCCTTTTATAGCTCGTTTTCCGTTATGCAGAGTATCACATCAATAAATACTGGCCTATATCTTTAAAATTACATGTGGAAAATAGTGAAATCTGGTTGAAATTTGCTTGGGTTGTTCTTTGAACGGGCCTACACGTGTATACAATGTACAATAGTAAATGCAGTGGGATAAAACGAAGTGAAATATAATACAATGCTAATGCAAATACAAGTTATCCCCGAAGTTACTAATCAAACGTACAGTGGTAGTTTGATAAACCTTTGTCGGAATATTGAAGATATCACCTCAAGGGCTAGTTGATTGTAGTTTATTTTAGTTTACTTGTTTGTGCAATATGTTAAGTTTACCAGTGTATCAACAAAATCGAATTTGTATTGATGTGTTATTGTTTAACGTCGTAATCAAGAGTATTTAACTTATATGAAGATTTTATGGCACCGGTGTGTTGTGGAAAAGCCGGGAAGAGACTTTGTTAAAAGCACCCGCGATCTCTACAGCCACCGGAAAACTTCTCTGTATACATAAGGGGATTCGATCCTGTAACGGTCTACAAGATCAAAACAAACATAACGGACTTTATCTTCTGGTCGAATTACAGTCAAGCAGATTTTAAATCATGGCTGATGTTTTAAAGCAGATCAGTTCAATTGTAATCGCCTTCTAATAGGATTGGTGCCAAACCACACGATTAAATAAGTATTATAAATGTAATGTGTGTATTGCGTTGATTAGGTTTTATAAAATCATAAGTAGAAAGCGGGTGGTTGGGTAGGAGCTTTATGTGCCCTTGTGCTCTCTGAGCGAAAGGGCATCAGGAACCTGATTGTTGAGGTGTCATGTTTTTGTCCTGTAAATGTATCGTGGAGATTTCTGTATTGTCAGTGCCCTATATGGTGCTGTGTCTTACTGATTGGACTGGCACGCCGTTAAATGAGTGAAATAACCTTAAGTACAGCGTAAAACCCCATTCAAACAAACGAACATCTTAAGTAGACAAATGTTTTAACCTTGGTGGAAGTTCCAAAAAGGTTCAAACTTTTCTGTCACACTTTGGATAGACCCAAGGCTTATTATGATCACAGACCCGGTGAAACAAGGTCCCTGGATTGTATAGGGTTAATTTTGACTTGTATATACCCATGTTTTTGTATGACCACAATTGTGAAATCACATTCTGAAAGTTAGACCTCTTCAAAGTTAATTAAACAACTTGCAATGCCAACCGATAATAGATCTCTTGACATATTTTTAAAGAATTGCATATTGTAATGAGCAGGTATATAGACAATAACATATATGTAGATGATATCACATGAGTTGCGAGTGGTTGGAAGGGAGCTGTGGCTGTTGATCGCTGGGCTAAGGGGCATCAAGAAGACGATTTGTTTGGCGTCTTGTTTCGAGTCCTGGAGTATGGTTTCCTTCATCTATTGGACAGGTTCGCCGTCATATGAGTGAGATAATGTTGGGACTGTTGTAAAACTCTAATATAACACACCAAATCAAATATGTTAGTTAATAAGTTTATTGAATCATCCAAGCGTTTGTCCATTTTTGTTCCAGAGAGAAGACCACTCCAACCATCGAGACTAGATGCGCTTGGATATTGGTCCTACCTGCCACTCTTACTTTCCAGCAATGCTTGCATGTTAATATTTAATATTTAATTACACGCAGTTGACTGCGATTTTCTTCCGAATTCATAACTGACAAAATCGTCCAGTGGGACAAATTTGTCCAACGAAATACTACGCCGTTTTCTATCTATATGTTAAGCTACGATACTTAATGTTATATGCTTAAAACCAAACACAAGTGCAAATAGCCAACCATCTTGTTTGAATCTTTGAAATATGCAATATTGGAGTAACTATATTCCTTTAAATTATTACAATGGCTCTGTTCCGGATTAAAAAAGTGCGAATATAAATTATCATTGAATGTCATCATGAATAAAAGGCAATGCTTTCTTTCAACATAGAAGTGTTTCTTGTCTCAATTTGTCGAGGTTGTCTTGAAGTACTTGGGCGCTCCTTATACGTTATATTGCCGAAGGAAGGAAATTCAGAATGATGGAATTAGCTGCGAGGCAGAATTAGAAATCTGTGATAACTTGACAAAAATATATATAAGAGTTATCATACTGGTACAGGGAAATCTACTAATTAAAACCGTTTGTTTGTTAAAAAGCCTTTAAAATATACCAGAAGTTGTTTATCCATAATATCTTATGTTATTCTAAGTGTCTCGACTTCTATATGCCTCTCAAAGAAGATATATATAGATATAAAGTTTGTGAATTGTATTGATTAAATAAGATATACAGTAGTGTGAGCAGCAGAACTTTCAGGATGAAAACATGAGGATAGGGGAGACAACTGGAGGATTACAATTGAGAAAGAACCTTCCCCTATCAGAAGACTCCCACTGGTTTTGCCATAAGCCATTGAAGTCCAAAATAATTTCTAAAATGAGAGGGGAACAATTATTACAATTGAAATTCTGTAAGGCTTGTAAAGCACTCAAAGAATCAGAGAAAATTACAGCATGATTGGTCTTTAAGTCAGATAAAAATGCAAGGTGGTTAAAATAGCAATTAGTTCTGCTGTAAATACGGACACATAATTGGAAAGTCTACATTTTTTGCAATATTTAAATTCTGGAATTGTAAAAGTTGACCCAACTTTCCCACTTTCTGGATACTTAAAAATGAAGTGCTAGAAATGGGGCAAAACCCATCCAGCTGTACACTTGCAAAGAACTTAATAAAAAATTTCAAACTTAAAATAAAATGACTTCTAACTGGAATTTTTACATAACTTTTTCACAAAATACAGGACAAAAAAGATAATGTTCTGATAAACAAATTAAAACAAAAATGAACCATTTTGACCGTCGAAGGTGTAGTCCATCCTTAAAGTGTGCATTACCCTTCTAATCTCCAATGGCCATTCATTACAAATCACTTGACGTACATTTAGATTAGTAGTTTTAAGAGCTCCTGTACACTGCTGCACACTAAACTCTGTCTAATTTAGAGATATACAGACATACATGCTGAGCCATATGCCCCAGAACCAAGACATTATGAGTGCTCTGTACAGTAACAACAGGCTAAGTTTGTCGTATCCGGTATATACATGAAGGTTACAATCGCCATGTCGATCTTAGGTAGTAAATGCAAGATTTCCGGCTGGGAATATCACGGGGTTGTACAAGGTTTCTTTCAGGTTTTCCATGCACCATTCACCAACAATGCAAAGCCGTCGTATAACTGAAATACACTTGAGCACGACGTTAAACACCAATCAAACAAAGAAATAAATTTAATTCTATGTATCTTGAAACTGATATTTGGAAGTACTGACCTTTGAATGAAATATCCAATGCTCGTTTCTTGTATGAAGCAGGCGAACTACGTAAACGAGAACAATTTGTCTCTGATCAGTCTCACGCTTATACAATGTAGTTAATTACCTTGTTACTTTATCACTATCTGTCAAACCTATATATGTACTTGAAATGTCTTATGACAAGTAGCATGTTTATGCTAACGTCAATAACACTATCTGAATATGAATCTGTATCTGGATCTATAATATATTACGATTTTTTTCACATATACTACGGAGGTATTTTTCGAACGTTAAATGCGATACAAAGACTGTCGGAAAAATAATAAAACAAAATACATTTAATGTCTTTAAAATTTACATCAGGGTGGTGTTTTTCATCGCATTTGGAGCACTGTCTGGCGCCACATTACTTGGGAACACAACAATGTACAAAACGTCAACGATATTATTAATATTTGGTATGGAGTTGTTAATTCTTAAATGTACTCAACTCCATACGTGTGCATTTGCGGCAGTGTCTTAAACACGCGTCAGCAGACACTTCTCGATAACTAACAAAATACTGGTGTCAATGCTCTTTATAGGCACTTACCCGGATTGGTAATGCCGAATCAAATCTCTACCCTATCCTGCTAGAAATAAATTTATTAACATCAAACTTACGTGTTGAGTTAATAGTTATGTAATTTTAACGGGCCAGATTATTTTGTAGCACGACCAATAAAGTGGCCCCTGCAGCGTGTATAGTCAGCATGTTATAGAAATACTCCAGACTACTTGCTATTATTGTATTTTATTAACTTTATTTAACGTCGTTCTAAATAAAGTTTTACCAATATGACAGCTTTATATTACAGGTATATGAGTTGAATCAGAAAGGAAATCTCGCGAATACCCGCACAACGCGATCTCTGTTGCCACCGGAAAGTTAACCCTTCTATACCTGTTTTAAGGTCGACAAACGTGGCACAGAAAAACTGAAATAATGTATTTTTCATCTATAATTGTGTGTTTTTGCTATCTGGGCTTATTCTAATAATCTGGTTCTCGGAAATAAATGCATATATATATATTTTTTTTATAAACGAAGGGAAAGACAATTTTGCTTGCCTCCACCGGGGTTCGAACTCGGGTCTCTGGCTAGCAGGGCCAGTGCGCTAACCGACTGAGCTACAGAGGCTCACACACACATTTTAATAAATGTAATTAAGGTACCAAAGTTTGCAGGACAAGAGGCAGTCGATAATATATAATACAGTAAAGAAACAAAAAGATAAGTGTAAAATTATATAAAAACTTTATCGTCGACCAGCAACAGGAACATTGAAAATAAATACAAATATAACACACAATTTATTACATGGCAAGTTATCACAGAGCGAGTGTGTGACGATTTTCAATGATTGAATTATCAAATAACTTACTCTGACAGTTATCTGGACTAGTAGAAGGTTTATTTCAGAGGTTGTAATATATTTACAAACAACCCAACTGTCTGCAATAGTTGTATTTGTATATCAATTTGACTTAGTATTTTATAAAATTACAAAGTATAATTCGTTCATATCAACCAACGTTCGTAATATTTCAGATCAATGATAAAAAAAAATCATTATATGACTTTAAATTCCATCCATTTCATACCATTAAAAGTTGCAGCGTTTAGGAAAAAATAAATTTATTCGACTATTCAGATAATCGATTTCCATTCAGATCATTCAATTTTTCCAAGCCTTTTATCGATTTGGATTTTGGATAAACGTGATTGAGAAATACTGTTTGAACCACCGGGTAGTGCCAGCAACAGCCACTATTACGATGTCGCTAGTGAACGGGCGTCAACACAATCCCTCTTGTCAGCGCTGAAAAGTTGAGCACTTTTACATCGTCCATGTTTGGTTACACGCTGGTTTTGACATTCCGCGTAGAATGGGCTACCTTCTCTGCCTTTCCAGGCCTGCTTGCCGTTACCCATTCCTTTACACGATGGAAAGCGAACAAAACAGGGGATACAGTGAGAGCGCTGGCATCTGTTCATCTCATAATCACCTGTTCCAAAGAAAAGGAGAATTAATTTTTAAATTTCGATGATTATGTTAACAAATAAATAACGGACTGGTTAAAATAACGTCAACAGGAACTTCCCTAGAACTAAAACCAGCTACAATTTTGGTTGGAAATAAAAACGAAAGCTGCCAAAGACAAGAAAGGAAACCGAGGCGATCTGAAGATGTGTTGGTCAGGTCGGTTGGTTAGCTCGATAAATTGTGTTTTGGTGTATCTGCCGTGTCAGTAGGGAAGACATTTTGTTTCTAGTGTTTGGAAATTTGCTATTCATTTGTACACCCACTTTAACTTAAATGGCATTTTTGACCATAGTATTAAATCCGGCAATTTAAAAAAAAGCTTTTGGAAAACTAAGGAAACATATTATTAATGAAATGATCCAAAAAACTTTTAATAATTTTTTTTTTTTTTTCTTCAAATTTTATCAAATACTATGAAACACTTTAGAACCCCTTCCTTGTGTACAGGTACATATTTTGGGGGATTTGTTGGTTAAAAGACCGTGGAAATCATACAGTGATAATAGTAGAATATACTTACAGGCATCTGCTGGTTCGTCTTTATCTCCGCAGTCCACATTGTCAAAGTGATCACATTCTCCAGTATGAGGGTTAAACAGTTGTGGGTAAGGGCACTCCCTGACCTGGTCTTCCATCAACCCGTGTACAGTTCCCTGGGAGGCACAGTCCATGTACCTGGCGCAGTGTTTGGCGTGGGAGAGTTTAGCGGTCATCCCAGGCTGACAGGTCTTAGGTGTGTCTTTATCGGTCAATCCTGAAAGAGCTTTGGGTTGCTGACGGAGAGATTTGACGGTGCCTACAGCAAAGATAATTTACGATGAAGATATAATAGAATTTAAATGCACATCATGCACGTTCACATATCATTTTTTGGCGGGGTGGGGGGATTACATCTTCTTTAACCTTTAAGGTTATTGCTTAAACAGTATACGGAATGAATTAGATTTTTAGCAGAGACCAAAAAAATGCAATATTTGATAAATATCTGCATAGTAAAGTATAGTAACAACTGAACGATTCGGTTACACAGGAGTGATAGCTGTTTGTTGATAAAAACACGAAACGTTGTGAAAATGAATTCATCTTTCTTTGGGAGTTGTTACTATACTTTGAGTATGTTATACTCCCAAGTGGCAGTCATGATAACACCACCATCTAAAGGTTCAAATCCCGGTGCTGACTAACATGATAATGAGTAAGCAAACGGCAAATAACTTTAACTTAAAGAAGTATATAGCAAAATATAATATATGTCTTTATCTTCCACCAATATTCTACTCAAATAATAAAACATTATTTCAGGACAACAATATGATACGAATTATAATCTTTGATAGTTATCAAATATATATCACAATTAGGTAAACCGTGTAAAAAGTGAAGGTGTATTATATTATCATTCTGAAAAACAAACGATAATTTGAAGATTTTTACTTACATGTATCCATGGGTGATCCTTTCAGACAACAGACTTTCTTCTCGGGTTGCCAGACCATTCCGTCCCCACAGCTCAGTTGGTATGACGCGCCAAAAGCACAGATATAGAAGCCCTGGCAATCTGTTGGATTCGGGACCCAAGCAACTCCTTTTGTTACCGAAGAACAAGGAGACTGCGCCTGAGTTGAGTACATCTGAAGGGTAATCAGAACTGCCATCATCGTTGAACACACTGTATAGACTGCCATGATTGCAACAAATCTTAAAAAAAATAGCGTAAAAGGTAGAGTGTAAAAAGTCCAGGTTTTCACGATCACGGGATAAACTTGTCGAAGAAGTCCTGGACAAGTATTGTAGTTTCGCTGCCTCGGAGTGTAATTGTGACTCTAAATTTCACTATGCCGAGTTTATAAAGGATTTCCTATGAATGAAATCCTCATTCATATTCACGTCATGTGAAGTCGCCCACTAAGTCCGGTACACCCATCTTATAACTGACGTAAACGACCTTGTCAAACAACTTAGGAATGTACTTTGTTAAAACACCTTTAGACGAAGAAAAGTAAAGTTTACAGTAGAATTGCAATAGTCGGTGCCTTTGACGCAGTTTGAAATTAGCAGATGTCCCTATATGGAATAAAACCTTAAAATCATACAAACCTTGTGCAGTCTGAGTTTAAGTAGTATTAAAGTAAATAAATTTAGCGAGGATCTGCTAGGCCCCTTTCTATCGATGTACTTTATCCTGTTTTCACACATTGTACCGGAAGAAGAAAACACGTTTTTACTTTGTAAACACTTGTTCGCGTGGGTTAGTCAGGAAATAAATTGATCAACAGACCGAAAACAGTAACTCACAAGATCCTACTAGAAACTTTAATTTAGCATGTGTTATTTAATGTATTTCATGTATATAGTTATTAATAGAGCGAGTAGAATGGAACACAAGGAGGCAATGTATAAATATAGCTATATACAATACTTCATAGTACGTGTAAGCTGGGATAAAGTGAAGCAAAATGTCTCAGACACATAGATGAATTGTTATACCGTCTTCAGAATTATTCTGTATAACGGACCTCTTGGACAGTGTATAGTAACATAAACGGGGATTAAGGGAGCCGGGGGAGGGAGGGGGAGGGGTCTTTAACTTACAAAAACAAAAATCAACAATTTAGTTGTCAAAGTAAGACGGAGTATACAATTTATTTGTCCCCTAAAATTATAAATTCCATCATACACAGTATAATAACAGATATAAGGCGAATTTAAAATGTATTCATGTTTTCATTATTTATTTGATACAAAGCTTACAGTCAAAGACGATAATGCCGTACATTATAAACCACATTATTTTATAAAAAAAAATTAAGAAAACGTAACCAGCTTTAGTCTTAAAACCAGTTAAATTGCTAAATATATCGAGACTTAAATTAGATCATATTGAATTAATTATTAACCCACATAAATTTATTTATATGATTTGTGTTAAACGTCCTCCTGAAATGTGCTTACATGGCGTCTTTTATAGTTGCCGGTGTTAGTTGGAAAACCAGGAAGAAACCTCGTAAAAACTATCCGCGATCCGTGCTTTTAAGGGTGTGCGATTTTCTAATATTGGTTCAACTTCGTTGTGATGACAAAGAATAATAATAATAAATTAAAACAAAAAAATCGTTGTGCTGCAATGTCTCTGAACTGTTTGCAAGTAGCAAAGCAAACAAAGTTTTAGATAATAGGTACAGAGTGTTAAAGGAAATATTTAAAATCAATGTCTTTGTTTTATTTTGAAGTTATTTTTTATCAGTAGTTTAAAACTTAACAGAGCCCTTCCATACCTTTTTCTTGATAAATACCGAGGTAAACTATACTTGTCTGATAAGACAAATTACTTTTTTTTAAAGAATTAGAACTACAATATACATGTTCTCGAAAGAGTGAGAATATACATAAACCAACTTAAATCACATTTTAACATTATCATATATCAGTTATCGTATATAAAAAATATAAGAATTTGATAAAACGGTCATTTACAGAATAAAACTAACAAAAGACCCCTTTTCTGTTTATTATTTTTTCTCAATCTAGTTTTTAAAAAACATAAAATAAAATAAAAGATTTCAACTAAATTCTTATGATTATAATGTATAGCAAGGTCATCTTCTAAACACCCAGCGGTTGCTACACCCTTTGCATAACCTTTGGCAAAGACGAACATAATTATTCCGACCGTGTTAATGACCTATTATAGTTATTCAGTGTACTAAACGCGTGGCATTCCAGGTCAAAGTTGAATAGTAATTAGTGTAACAGATATATGCTAATGGGCTGACTTTGTAACGAAACACATGTACACAATGAAGCAAAGTAGGGAGAGGCATTCGGGATTTTTTTATGAAAATATTTGTCCAGCAAACAATGTACACGTGACCATTTGTATATAAAATATTTGTGTGCACAATGGTAGTCAATGGTAGACTGGTACGACTCGGCTCACAAAGAAAAAGAGTAAAAACGACCCTTGGCCTATACATGAAAAGACGCTCAATGTATCATATGTACCATTTATGCGTATCTTTGAAAACTGTCTCAAAGAAAAGCTGAAGCATCGTGTCCAGTTAGCATTAACTTTTTCATTTTATTGTTGTCTTTTTTTTTCAAAGAAAGTGAGATGTTTCTTCAAATAAATATGTAAATACAAGTGCGCACTTCAACAACTCACATGTATTTGTAACAAAATTTAAAATTTCGAGAAAAAGCTAAAAAAAAAATTGGGGACGAAGTGAGTTTTTTTGCATACATTTGTTAATCCAAAGGTATTCAAATTTTTATCACAATAGTGACACATTAGTGAATTTTATTCTGATAATAATAAGTTGTAACCCAGTCTACCAGTAGAGAGTGATGTAACTATTAAAGATGACGTGCGAAAAATGACAGCTGTGCCTAGCTCAGATCATCGGGGAGCGCCAGGGAACAGGAAGCTCCACCCAACCATCCGCTTTTCAATACGTTATGATCAACGTAATGATAAATCTCGTCTGCTGTCCGTCACGTTTTGTTAACTCTTATATGCGCATGACTATAATTGGATCGATTGATTGATTGATTTGGGTTTTATTTCGTACTTATTATTATTTCACTCGCATGACGGCAAGCCAACTAGGTCACCATCGCCGTGTGACGTAAGTAATATGAGGAAGATGTGTCAAGAAAAAGATTTGATTGGTCAACAATATTTGAGCTCGTATATTTACCATTAAAGTGCAGTAAGATGGTTGTCGTGAAAATTAACGTGAACTTTAACATTGTCCGATGTTTAAGCATTCATTCCACACCACAGGTAGTTTGAATAGAAACGTTAACAGAACAAATAGACACAAGAAGCAATGCCCTTTCTATGCATGTTCATTTTATTGCATCACGCACAGCCCTTTCAACAAGTAAACAACACACTTCGGGGGCTATTTAAATAATACCCCGTGCAGTGCGTTTTAAAACTACATACATTTTAATTCGACAAAACTCAGTAAACTTATTTTTAACTTTGTCGATTTGAGAAAACAGATCGTGTTTCCGCAGAATCCAACGAATCTAAAACGTGGTGAGGCAGAAGCCTGCAAAATGCCAATATGGTAGACTGATTGATTGATTGATTGATTGAACGATTTATTGATTGGTTGATTTGCACTTCAAGAGTATTTCGTTTATATGATGTCGTCAACTTCTTCAGTAAAGATCTACAATTAATTTTTCCACTAACTTCAACAAATGCAAGGGTTATACGCTCAATTCGAACATAATATTTCTCTGGCTCTTTGTTACATGTAATACTGACGTGTATAGCCAAAGAGAGAGTGAAGTCGATAATATGTACATTTTTTAAGAAATAATATAAAAAGTATTTGAGCCACAACTTGAACGAAAAATAAATCGGTCAGAGTTTTCCTTATAAAGCTATATATGAAATACATACTCACAAAGAGCTCTTCTGGTATTTAAGGCTATATTAGTTTGTATCAACTCCACCCTTGTTGGAATAATTGCTTGGGTTTTTTTTATTTAATTTTTTTATATCTTTCTTTTGTGTTAACAATTACAGCAATATGTCCTCTCTGTGGGCTGTCACTTCAAGGTTTTCCCAATTGTGAGGTCTTTCAAAGATATAAAACACGACTCGAGTACACAGCCCTGCACCTTATTACATTTGTGTTTGTTGAGTAACAATGTTAATTTGCAGTGCTTAGTTGGTCTTCTTTCATCAGCAAGCCTGTTAACTAACTTAAACCCCTATTCAGCTTCTGAAGGAGTGTGCAGAAAACCTTTAGAGTTAATGTTTGGTTTGTAAATTACGTATTTTTGAACAAATGTCCTGTGAAAGTTTTCTGCTTTATAGTTAATTTAATTTCTTACTAATGTCAAGGTAGTGAGCCCCGTAGTGACAACACCCACATGGGAACCTTTGTAAGTTTGAATTTCCTGTAGCCGGTTAATATTATAACAATCGGGGAAAAAACGGATAACGATGGTGCCGTATATTGATTGATTTCAAGCATTGAAAACTATGATGATTCACTCATACGCACCATCAGAAACTGTGATTTAAAAATGTACTCAAGACTAGAGAACCACTGGGGTGAATTTTTTTTTTTTATTTGATTGGTGTTTAACGTCGTGCTTAAAATATTTAACTTATATGACGACTTTGCCTTGTCGGTGTGTAGTGGAAAACCGGGAAGAAACCTGCTAAAAACACCCCACGATCTCCGCAGCCACCGGAAAACCCTTATATACCTCATGTCCACAGGTGGATTCCACAAATGGTGGGAAATATTTCGTTAGAATATGTCTAATTTATATAATATCTACTGCTAAGGACTGTTATAATATATTTTTGTACCTTTATATAGCTATATGTACTACAAAGTTTTCCCAGAGGTAAATGGGGAAACCACTCAGATAAACTCATTGTGGAGGCCCATACAAGTCCACATGGTTTCGACAACAAATAGCATATCGACAGAAATGCCAGCAAGATGAAATACAAAGAGTCCAATCGGTTTAGACGCCCTCGGCAAATGCTTTAAAAATACCTGAGGGGGTTGTTTTCAAAAGCTGTGGAATTAAACTGCATCCTTATTATACTGAACATTAACCGTCTGTTATATATCATTAAAGGAAATATTTTTACAGACATGCGCAGCTTCTGTGAACCAATTTGTATTTATTCATGTAAAGAAATATAATTTTGGATGCTACCACCGGGATTAGATCCCGGGACTAGCAGGGCCAGCGCTCTTACCGACTGAGTCACAGAGCGTTCACGAATTTTCACCCTGGTAAAGGCTGCGAGTATTATATATACACACGCTAAAATTAGCACTTGTATGCTTTACAGTAATTTATTAAAAATAGCTCAGGTATTTGATCGGAAGTAACATTGGTTAACCCATCGAAAATAGGCTGGCCGTCACAGAACACTGCTTTTCAATAATATGAGTACACTGTGCACGTTACTGTTTATAAAAGGAAATAAATCTCTTCTATACAAGCTTCTATACGATGGGCGTGTTTTTCTTCGCATACAAAAACTTCAGTAGTGGTATTGACACTCACCGTCACGGAATGCTAGCAGAAGCAAACGCTTAGAAACTATATCAATGCAAATATATACATTTTGAGAATGTATCGTAATAGACATAAATGAATACAAATCATGTGAGAACACTGAATACGTTCCTATTTTTAGAGCTTTTTAATATTTTGGGGCCAGTTAAAACCGATAAGGTTATTTTATTATTTAAGTTCATTTCTCTTATGTGGGTGGAGGAAACAAAGCTTAACGCCACTGGGAGCGCAGAAGAGACCACAGAGCATTTACAGGGCTCAAAACAGAACTCCACAACAAATCGGCTCCCCGATTCACCCCAGCTTTGAGAGCACCAGGTCACATGCAGAAAGATATGTTGCAACTTTATGAAAATTCGACGCGACATGATTTTTTTTGTAGTTATTTTCGGAACCTCCCGAGGGCTTTGACACTTAATGAAATATTTTTTGATTTAACGTCCACAAATTTTAACGTTAAAATAAATAATAAAATTCATTGAGCTCAGCAGACATGCGATAAATGATTTTTTTTTTTCATTTTGTGTCAATTTCAGTTATTTCAAATTTCATTTCTGTGATATATGAAAAATGGTATCAGAACATTGTAAAATAAAAAAATTAATAAATCTAAAATTAATAAATTGTATTTAAACAGATATAAAATAAAAAATATATTATAGATAAACAACTTCTGGTATATTTTCGGCCCAACGTGTCAGTCTAGATACTAACACCGTTTTCAAAGCAATCTAGGCCGAAACATCGAGCCGAAAATATACTAGAAGTTGTTTATCCATACAACCTTATGTTATTCTAAGTTTCTAGACTTCTAAATTCCTCTATAAGAAGATTTAAACAGATATGTATGGATTAATTTTGCTTCATAAGGGTTTATCGGAACAGTACTTCAACGATATAGTCCGATCTGGTCCAAGTCGTGTTTCTTTTAACATGTTGTAACCTGACGTAATTGACTGGCGTCAGTTAACGCGTGATGGGTTCGAGTCACGCGAAACTATTGAAACCTAGTCGACATCTACTGTTATCGTTAAGTTAGTAAAGACATTTTACAGTGATGTAGAAGCTATTTAAGCTGTAGCACTCAATAACAGCTTAAAACATGAAGGTATGGGGCACAACTCTACTTAAAATGTAAAAGGCACAACTACTCTACAAGTAAACTTTCTTTCAGGGACAATTTTCTACGTTAAAAATAAATGAAAAATATTTCATATGGGGTCTAATTTTGCTTTAAAGTTCCAATAAATCTCCGGCTAACCACCCGTTTTTGTCTAATGCATTTCCATTATATCACTTAAGTTTATAAATGTACCTACCTACAAATGTATTTGTATACTTCGACAAAGGATCAAACCAAGGATATTCATAATTGACGTCTTCACTCACCTGCGTGCTAATTGTGGTAATATCATGTACATTTTTAAAATACGCTTGTTCATTCATTCAGAAGCCTCGTAACCCCCCC
>JAVFBZ010165247.1:0-17195 GCA_032466195.1 Katharina tunicata
AAAGTTTGGGAAGGAGCTACGGAACCAAACGTTAACATTACGGCTTATGTAAAATTAATGGTGGTCTGTGGCCAAATGGGATAAGGCGGAAGTAACAGCGGTGGCCTTCATAACAAGCACTTATGATACCAACTATTACATAAATCTGAATAACCAGCGGCTAATCCTTAAATATTGGTAATGTACACCCTTATAAGTTTCATTACCCTATGTGGTATACAATAACCATAATAATGAGAGAAAAACATCATATAACTGTGCAGTGTAATAACCAATATAATTTGCCTAGCAAAGAGATCATGTAGATAGTTTCGGGTTGCATTAAACTTTCCCACCTATGTTGTTAACGTATTATCTCAAGAATTGATATCTCAAATTATCACCCTGTGTAAGTATTTGCTACAAATGTTCAATAGTCATAGACGTGTGTCTGGTATTTCATTTTTAAACCAAGTTATAAATAAAAAGTGTGGGGCTATATCATTACGAATAGCATGATTATAGACAATCACTTTGAAAACGAAGAACACAAATCCGTTGAATTGAATAAAACCTCTAATCTGACCATACAAACTGAATTCCATTCCAGAATATGAACAAGACCGCTTGTAAAATCCGACCTGTCAAAACGCACAATGATCATCTGGTAAACTCAAGTAAACGTATGATTTAGCGTGTATTATTTAGCGATGCTGGTAAGCGAAACTTTCGCGGAAAATTAAAAGCTAGTTGTATGGATTGCCATTGTTGAATGCATCCACTGTTTTACTTCTACAAGAACTTCTTCAGATCGATATGTGGTTATTTGACAAGACACAAAAGGACTGTCGTTTTTCGTTATCTGCAACTGTGATTGACAAATGGGCGTGACAAAAGACTGGGATTCATGTATAAACATCGTTGAAAGAACCTGTGTATACTCGATGGCATGGTAACTGTTCCCCAGTCTTTGTGAATGACCGTAAGGCGTTAGTGAAGCCCACGAAACGGAATAATTGATTTAGCTAGTATGCAATGTATGACGGCTTCTGGTTTCCAGCAGCGAGAGCCCGCTGACTTTACACGACGCTGAATCATTTCCTGGGGCGGGGAATTAAGTGAACATCCTATGAGCCATTTGAGCACGATCATCTTACGGATCGAATACCTCCTTCGGAGGAAGGTAACAAAAACATAATGCAATGGACAGAGGCTTACTACTAAACCTACTCGGTTAAGGGAAACAATCGAAAGTCTCGCAGCGTTGGCCAAGAGTCTGTTAGAGACAGACTACTTCTCTAACGGTGTGGTTGAGAAATCGCCAGCAGCTACACACAGTTGAACATTAAATAGTTGAGTAGATGTAGCACTATTCGCAGATCTACCATTAGAGACACTCATATTTGAAACGAAGTGTCGTCACATGCAGTAGTGTATATTATTTTTACCGTTTCTATATTGAAAGTTGGTAGTCGAAATTCAAGTGTGCATGTTCTTGCTCAAAACTTCCGCACAAATGTGCAATGTATAGCACAAGATGGGGTGCCCACGCCTGAAATGGACTACGTCGTTAGGGCGTTAATCTCCGTCGACGTATTAAATAAATCGTAAAGTTCTGTACATGTTTAGTAAAGTTCTGAACACAATTAAGGAACGTATTTTCAGGACTACTATCACGGCACGCTTCATTGAATCGATGTACTTGGATGAGCATAGAACATGGCACACTATGTCTCTACATTTTACTTATTGTCTGCGATATGCGCATCAGATAACCGTTTTATTGTATTGTTAAGTGTACACACTCTTTGTGACAAACAAAACCAGTTCCCCACCTAGGACTGTTACACAGATTTGTGCCTCTATCTGGAAAACTACAAGTCGTATGATTATTGCGTTGCAATTATTTGTCATTTTAATAGTAAGAGTGAAAGTGATGTTCGCTTATTTCTTTAGACTACATTATGATATGGCCCTATTATTAATGTGGATTTTATCGGCACTGTAAAAAAAAACTATTCAATTCTGAAAGGACGAGACATTTTTTAGATAGAACGCTGATTTTGGTAAAATTGTCTGCACACCTGTCTTAACTACGTGTGGAAGAACACATACAAGGGCATTAACTTCAGCTGCCACTGTGTCCAAAGCATCAAGTCAAAACTGTAGGCTGCAGTGTTTTAAATTTACCACAACAGTGAGGATCGGAGTGTTCGAGAGGATTTCAAGTGCTGAATCAGGAGCATCTAGGTCGAAACGGAGACATGTTTTTAAACGACGAGTAAGTGTTATCTTTTTATTTCTGCATTGAGGTATTGGTTTGCTTGAATACTTATCGGTACTCGGTACCAGTTACTCTATCTGGGCTTCTCTCTATCTATGTATCTCTGCTTATGTGACCAGGTGTATGCTTTCGCATGTTGATACATGTTAGTATCACAAAGCAGGATAGCTTCTTAAAAGATAAACTAGTACGAAATATCGTATAATTTCTGCTTGTTTCTTAAAAGAAAAGCGATATATACACCCAATAAAAAACATCGATCTTTAGAGATCTATCGCCCAATTTTGTTCCCTATCTCTGCCATGACTTTGTGTGTAAAATAAACTTTTTGTGTATCATTGATATTTATATTTTCACGCTCTAAATACTTCCTGTATTAAATTAAATACACCGGAAGACAATAAAGTCAACAAGTGGGGAACCATATTAATTTTAGGGCCTATCTTATCTTAAAGTTGGTTAGTTTTACGGTTTAAATGTTCGTGGAATTGCTTTCAATCATAAATGCAAATAAATACCCAAAGCCAATTTAATGCAAACATGTGAAGAATGCTAGTAAATAATCCACTTTAAGTCGACACTCCATGCAATTGCCAATAAAATTACACAGTATCGTATTTCATTTTCTTGTTAAATACGTATACATATATGAGTAAATAGTTAATGTGTAATTCGACAAAAACAGTGTAAATGTAGTCATAAAGCCCCAACATTTATGCACCTGTACAACAAAACTAATAATGTAATTTTCCAGTGGTGTTGAATCTCGCGAAACAGCAATTAACGGCATTTGTGTTTTGCCATGAACAGGGCGAACAATGTAAGGATTCATAGGCCAGAGTCTTTTTATCAACACTGACAGGCTACTATGGCGCTTATAGTTAAAACTTTCTAACACTCCGTAGTTCTTTGACAAGTAACACAGACTGACAGGAATATAAAGGATCTTACCGCGACCGTCTAATTTCGTCTATATAGAACATACACACCAATATATGATTTCTACACGAATAGGGATAACTAAACGCCAAAGGCACTGCATTCAACCACGGGAAAACAAACAATGCTTTAATGACATATTACAATTTTGTATACCGACTTACTGATAGTGTTCTCCGAAATCAGTTTTTAAACCTTTTTCTATATTTCACCGGCAGAGATTTTCTCTTTTCAACTCGCTCAAGGCACAAGTTCATGTTGTGGAGATATTTACTTTACTGGTCTAAGTAGAAACTCTGTTTGATCAACAGTCGTAGTAAAAGTCAGGTAATCTATCACAAAGGCGTCTCTTTTTACAGAAGGCCTACCTCATTATTCCTTAGATATATATATTTTTCGTAGTATAAGTCAGGCAATCAGGTAATCTATCACAAAGGCGTCTCTTCTTATAGAAGGCCTACCTCATTATTCCTTAGATATATATATTTTTGTATATATATATATAACTTGAGTATTTTAAAGGCCAGTCATGTCCGCAAATGTATCTAACCCATTTTTGTAGACCATGTTTGGTATTTGGTTTAGGAAGCTCATGATAGTGTTGCGTTATGATTAAACTTTACCAGTAGATTAGTTCTGTGATTGACTGTGCGGAAAGCTATAGCTTATCGTTTTTCAAAAGTAAAGCCGTCTCGCAATAACGCTCTGAAGTTTGCACTTGGTTCGTTTTGTGGAATTGGAGATTCGAAATGTCAATATTTCCACATGCGATGAATTTATTTTAAATAAATAAACGTTTTATGTTGCCTAAATGCGTTTCTTTTATATTTACAAGAAATTCTTTCAAACCGAACTGACGAGCAATTCGGCCCTTCAAAAACAGATCCAGGAAGGGTGGCCTGAAAAGGTTGAAGTGTAGATGGTAACCTTTAAAGCTCTTGTTTCTCACAACACGATTATAGCTGGTACTTTAGGGTCAGATTCACTTGAATTGACAGACTATATCTATAAAAATTCTAAAGGTGAACGGATGTCGAACTTGATTGGAAAGGCGACTTTCCTGTGAAGCGGATTTGGCTTATCTGTGTCTGACCCTTTAAATGTCAGTGCCGACTCGCTAACCCCTATATCCAGCCTGCACAATTTTAACAAGCATGTTTCTAACCAATCAATCGTTGTGTTGAATTGAAGCATTTTTCTTCTTTAAATCCCTCAATCAAAATATACTATATGTCTTCAGTGAGGCTAAAAATATGAAACATATAGAGAAAGAAAATTTAGCTTGCCTCCACCGGATTTTTGAACTCGAGTCTCTTGCTATATATATTTGTAAATGTAGAGAAAGAAAATTTAGCGTTTTCTCGGGGTTTTACTTCAATATAAATCAGGTATGTAAAACACCTGCAAAAGGTGCCCGTGTTTCATGTATCCATGCTATTATCGAAGCGGACATCCCATCAGGAGTATTATGTATTTCATATGCTTCCGATTTACTTACTAGGGATCTGTCAAATATAGATATAAAACGAATCTAATTCTATTGTGCTTATAAGTGATCATATTTCAGTGTTGAACTGTTTTCGCATTTATGTTGTTGTCTTATGATGTTGACATTTGATGTTTTATCAAATGTAGCGATGTATTGCGCTCTTAACGTGCCGTCACATGATGCGATGATTCTCCATCGTTAGAGCGCTTTGATTGGCCGATATTATAGTATGAAAAATCTCGACAAACCAAGGCTACTAATTTTAGGGTGGGGTTTGAGGCAGTTTGCCAATTTTGCATACATAAATGTTGGTTTTCCGAATACTTCCAGCAAATGAAATAGAAGTGAACTCAGCTTAATGCATCACATACACCAAAGCTTGTTTTTACAACTTCTTTTTTTCTTTACATAATTTGCGGTAAGGCATGATCTAATTGGCTTACACAGAGGCTCACTACCTGAAATATACTGAAATGGCAGCTGGTTGTTTAACATACATGGCCTTCTCGCGACTGTGATAATGCGGGTTAAGAAATTGAATTGGGGATTGATATATGTCAGACGGCCTTTTATGTTAGCCTTTAACAGACAACTGATTTTTACACGCGGCTGTGAGACAACGCCTGTGGTGAGAGACAATGCGAACAGCCTGTGAGTCTTGAATGAAATCGTCTTAAGGAGCGAAGCCTTCTATCAAGACAAAGCACTAGAAAATAATGCCATACACGGAAATTTCCTATTGGACTAACAAGATTGGGACCAATCGAATGTCCTGTTGTTCGCAAAGCGTCTGCATAAGACGGCCCTAGTGTCTGTCAGTGCAGCTTTGACAAATCGTTCTACTGCAACCGATGGAACAAGTAGCTAGTTGAATAGGGGAAGCAGAATTGTTAGATCTTCGACTTGATGCTCTCTTCGTTGAAGTTGTAAATTAATGATTTCATTGTTATTTTATTTTTAATTAATATCACGTCATAAGTGAGTTGGCTGTCATGGCTGACAATCCCTTATAGAAGATAATTTTACCTCGAAATAGAATTTCGTGTTATTTTTAAACCGGGTTATCGTTCGACCAATATTTCATTGCATTTTGTCTGTACGATGTATCATACAATTTAACGGATATTACATTTCTGATAAAGAACGATGGTTGTATTCAAATGATCTAGCCATATCTCTTCGCCGAGTATAAAACAGTGCTTTCAAGGACCTTTGCTTCAGGTCTCACTGTGTTCAAAAGAACGATATAAAATGCAACACTATATACCATGGTCGTTGAAAATCTACTACAATTAGGACCTTCTTAATGTTACAAGAAAATTCATCAAAACCTTGTTGAACCCATAGTGTTTTTACGTAAACAAGAAAGATCTTGATTGAAACAGGAATATGGTGATACATTTTGAAGACCGGTAAGTGTTTTCGTTTTTCTGAATTGTATTTTTTTCTTCAAAATTTATCTCTATTTAGTACAAATAAATATGTTTGGGATAGCATGTCCTAAAGATGCGCCTTAATTTATGTTAACGATGTTGTTTAAAGTGAATGACAAATGTGGGAAACTTTTTCTTTCGATCTGATGTTTTATGGTTTTCCGTTTCATGTATAATAATATCACAATTTTTTTTATATTTTAATTGATGATATTTTTGTTTCTTACTGCTTGTAATTGCTTTCAGCCATAAATCGAAATAACTATTTAAACATTTTACTAGTCATAGATGCTGACAAGAGCAAAAATAAAAAATCTGTTTTTTTATTTGAGTAAGCCTAGTTTCCTGTTTTCCATAAATACGTATATTCGAGCAGAAGCATTTTGTTGGAAAAATGTACTCTTCGGCACTTATGTAGATCTGTAGCCTCTCGTTTAGAGCATTTTCAGAAATTGGTCGATGACTGTATATACCACAGTTCTAAGTTTTGCTACTCACGGAAAGTCATTACAACACATTTGGTTATTTAACAATAGGTAGAAAAGATGATTAAAAGAGTGAAAGACCGTTGAAGACAACGGCTAATGTCATACTTTTGTCAGATGATCTAATATAACGTGTAAGTTCAGCTTAATTGAGAGTACTGCTTGTAGCAGGCCACACAACGAGGCTACCTGCGGTAATATAGTGTCTCTCTACATCAATGGTCCCTGAGGACAGACTTCGGCTTGGCTAACCTCAATCTGTTGAGCTGCATTCAACATTCCATCCAAAGCTTATTATTCTTCCTTTGAACAACTATAGGCTAGAGAAGTTTCTGGTCACCGTCAAGATCACAAATGTTTATTGTAAATAGTTACCAACCAAAGACATGCAGAGGAAAATGCAAGATGGACGGACAAAACAGGCCTTTTTAGAAAATCGCTAAGACTGGTATAAGTGTTTGCATCAATCCAGTCTATTCTCATAGAAAACTGGCACCGTTCAATTATTAGTTTATTTAATTTTTATTATTTTGTATCTTTTTAAATTTACATACAACGACCTGCTTAATTTCTTAATTTAACATATATACACACTACCTAGAATAACAGTATCTCTATTAGCATTAAGTTCCTTAAAAGACTTATGGATAAACAACATCTGGTAAGTTTTTATTTTTAAGGAATAGGAAACAAACAAAAGGTCATACTCAAATTATAGACCATAGCATTGTTAATAAAACTACAGTTACATGTTTTGTAGAATTTGTCGTTTTCCGCTGAAAGACATTTGGATTGAAATACCAAGGTAGAATGTATGATGGATTTTTTACGCCACGTTCCCTGTAGTGAAAATTTCACCAGAGTAACTGTATATTGTGGTCTCGTGCATTGTATTTAACTTTATTCTGTACATTTGTACGGTTTCTCTTTCGCTGGGGTTAAATATTGAGTCATTTTTCGTTAACATTTTCTACAAAAAATAAATAAATAAAACATGGCAAAGTAGAAAATCCACCATACATTTTACCTTGGTATTTCAATTCATGTGTCTTTGAGTGGAAAACGACGAATTCTAAAAAAAAGTAATGGCAGTTGTATTAACACTGTGGAATGATCTATAGTTTGAACATGACTTTGTTATGTTTTTTTTAATTTCCCTTTAAGAACACGTTCAATGTTCCGCTTTCTTAATGTTGCCAGTTATCGACCTAGACAATGTTACAAATGAATATCTGTACAGATATGGAACACATTGTAAGTGTTGTTGGTATACTGTATGAACATCATTTACTCTTATCGCTGAGTAGTTTATTTAGTTTATCGGGAGTAAATTTCCCCATTGGGTTGCGCCATCCTAGTTTCGCTGTGAACATCGAATGTTTGCATATAAAATGACACGTTTATTTCTCTCCATTTTCCTTCTTTTTTTTTGCCCTCTAACTAGCGGCAGTTTATTCTGAACTTTCCGTCATGGTGTCATTCTTACAATTTTACATACAAAAATTTGTTTGGTATATATTCTTCCTATAGGTGAAATACCAATCAAGCAAACTATCTTTATGTTGTGTCACTAGCTCTCTACATTGTATAACATCGAACGAGTAATGTAGACAAGTAGGAGGAGTCAACATTTCTTGAGTATCGTAGTTTCTTAGCTAGGAAATGGAATTACGTCTCATCCCATAATGCATTTTTACATGTACTAGGTGAACGGGGATATTTATAATATACCGATGTAAATATGAAGGATGGAAGAGACTATTGTATCCCTCTGGTTTGTAGTATGTTAAACATTATCAGTGAATCTTCTGCGAGAGTACGTTAATTATCTTTTTTTGCAAAACTGGTTACCAATTTTCTGGTGTATCTTAAGATTGCTTCTGACGTTTGGAAAAAAAAACTAGCCCCAAATACTCGATAATGTTTTAGGAAAACTGAGATGCGAAGACAAACACAAACTTAGATTCAGGCTATAGAATCGGGATTATTGTTAATGTAACAATGGTTGTTCAGTTGTTCGTTGGGCTGCTGTATTCGCTTCAATTTATCCCAACTAGATAAAGGTTCGAGTCTGCTTGTCGTTCTACAGCCTTGCTTATGTCACACTGCGCTGCCATATTAATAAAGGCAACGATCACATTTTAGCTGTTCTGTCACAAACAACGACACTCATCCAAGACTAGACTGCATTTGTAGGTCCATCCATGTATTTTCAACTTGAGCGGCTGGTTGAAAGAAACGCAGACGTAACTCAAATGTAGGAGAGCTCATGTCGAGAGCTATTACCTGTAACCAGTAACGATCAGTTCCAAGGCATCGCGTACAGTTGAACATGTGTTGGTCTGCTGGAACTTTTGATCGCGTGTTGGTCTGTTGCAACTGATTGAAAGTAGTTCTGACCATACGTAACTGCGACAAAAGCTGGTTTTACGAGGCCTCGTCGCGGTTTTCGAGTCTGGAGATTTACAGTGGGTTCAGAAAACACCAACAAAAAGGAGTTCAAATTTGTTACAAAAGAAATTTCTCATACTTAAGCGCATTTATAAAGGTAACTGAATGTGGACTAGAAACAATAACCACAGTGATATGCATGATCACTGGATGCATCTTCTATCTGGCTGTACCCTTGCTGAACAGATTCGCTCAAATCATACCTGCCTGACGAGCAAGCGCGTTAGCCGCTGTTGTCCCTGCTCTTACACATTTCAAGTTATTATGTTACACTCTGTCCGTCTCCATCCAACTATTTATTAAATGCTGTTGTCTTAATGAGCTGTGTGAGGTTAACAGACCAATCAAGACAAACACCAATGATTACATATTTCATAAGCGGGCGGTTTGCAGGTTTGGTGTGACATACTTTAATCTACGGGCATCGTGAAACCGATTTGTTTGTGGACTACTGTTTGGAGTCCTGTCATTTCCCTGTGGCGTCCTTGTCTGTTGACTGTGCCGTTGAGGGTGATTTCTCTACAACCATTGGACTGACACGCTGTCATATCAGTGACAAAACCTTAAGTACGGCGAAAAACACCAATCAAAAAAACAAATCTATATTTCATACTGGCAGTTTGTCGAACATGTTTGACGACGTTAACTCGTTAACTAATTTTAGATTAAATTAAATAATTTTGGATTCATATAGTCTTGATTAATGTCGCTTTCTTCTAGAAATTATAAAATTGATATTTTTCAGGGGCGTAATTACGATATTGATCTCCATCCACGTAGAATTGATTAATTGGTTAATTAATATTTGAATTATTTTCTCGGACACAATTTTTTGGGGAGATTTTGTACAAACAATGCTACACATTTTACACGTTATATGTGATATTTGCCGTCCACGGAAACTGGAATTAAATTTGATAAACGGCTTTCTAATGTTCAACAATGTTCAATGATGACCAGCAAATTCATTCTGTGTGGAGAGTGTGTTAACACAGGGCCACAATGATATATTATACACCTCAAATGGGTTAGTTCCTAGGACGTTAGTGCTATAATTATTTCTAGTTAGATTAGATATTAGTTTAATTAATGATTATGTGATACAAATTAATTGACTTAGCAATATAGCCATTAAGCTTAATGTACTTAAAACTGATTACGAATGGATGAACTAACCAATCTTTCCAGTCCCTCTTTGAAAGCTTTTGAGTATTGGCATTATTTAATAAACGTCTTTTAACACTCTTAATGTTGCCAGTGTCGTTTATGGTGGTTTCCTTCACCGATTAATCTGGCACGCCGTCATATAAGTGAAATAACATTGAGTAAGGCGTAAAACCCCTATAAAAAAAAAATTAACATTTTTAAGCCCGAGTCCACAGCTTCAGTAATCAATCTACCACATGGGCATGCGAAGTTGGGCCTTTTCCAGTTATAAGGACTACAAATTGAAAATTCGAACAAAGAAACAATGTTGGTTTAGATATTATCACCTCTTAGAGAAAATTCTAGGCTTATGATTGGTCAATGCAAGGGACGTACAGCAACGTGTTTACCATACACATGGGGAATATTTTTCCCAGGCGAGGTATAGTTTCATATACCCACGGAGTCAGGGCGTCGCGTGCGTTTACCTAACAACCCGAGGCCGAGGTTATATGAGTCTACTCAAGAGAAGATATAGTTGAATAAGGCTTTTGATGGGTTTAAACGTTTTTCAACATAACCTTTTCGATTCGATTTTGAAAATCAGCTCTTAGTTTGAGTCAAACGTTTTCCGTGACATGCAAAAGTGCTTTCGGAGCAGCCGACAAAAACAATGTAACATCTTTCTACCTCCTACACTGAAGAGCTCCACAAAAGCGTTCTCAAGCGGCTGAAATCTGCCTTGATTTTGTAATTTTGTGCGTCTCGAGCAGTGAATATTGCGCAACACAAGCTGTGTTCGGCGGCTTTTCCTTTATTTCCAATGCTGCTGTGTTAAAGCTCTTTATGGGGATAAATTCGTTACACCCTCTGCCTGGTTGGGTATACGGGTGAATATTTCCTCTCCAAGAATCATCTTTTCTGATATATGATTCTTCTCGAGCAAATATCCACCCGTATACCCAACCAGCCAGAGGGTGTAACTTATAATATATTTCGGCTTCAATATGCCATCATCAGTTACACAAATACAAAGACTACCAGTGTAGCAGAATTTATATAACACATGGATTTCAGTGAATTAACAAATGAAGTTACAGAACACTTAATACAAACAGAATATGTTATCTCCTTGTTTGCAGTTTCTCTTATTCTATTCTACTCGAATCTGATCTGTGTGGAACAACTGGGCTGTTCTTTTCTACAATTATATTAATACGTACCAAGTATCGTTCTGGAGCAGCCAAATGTGAATCTTTGTCAATAATAAACAGCAGTGATAAATCATGTTTGCCGATAGTATAGAATCGACAAATGAAATTCCCTTTAGTGGCATTTAGAACATTTAGACTGCACAAGATCATGGACTCCTTACAAATTGTATAAATTCAATTTATTTTCCCGTTGTTTGAATTGCTTAACATAGACTTTGAAAATAGTATTCTTGAAACACCCCCAGTTGGTACAGGACTCCAAGAAAACGACAACTTAAAACTGCTTCTTAATGACTTTAATAGCAATTGAGAAAGAAACTTAAAAATGGAAAGAATGATGAATAATATCGTCTCTGTTTAGACGTTCAGATGCACAGACTGTCGTCAGTATTTAAACCAAACGTACCTGCAGACCATTATATTCCATTCAGTTCAAACCATCGTATGACCATTAGAATAAGAATTATTTTAATACTCAAGATGAAAGTGGTCACTGATGTACTTCAGATTTAGTCCAAACTGAACTAGACCACAATCGAAGCAGTTTCACCTACCTGAATGGCTACCCTATATGTATCGTTTCATTTATATAGTAAATATATATTATGTGGCGCAAACATTGCTCTAGCAGCATTTCGTTACAATACTCAGCTACATCACTCAGCCAAAGAAGCTTTTTATACATGAAAATATCAATAAATAGCGCTGATTTTATACTTGTGACGATACAACTAAAATTATTAATTTAATAAACTTCAATCTTCCGTTTTTTGTGGTTGTCTACAGAATAAGGTTTTTATTATTATTTTGAATCCGGATAATGATCACACCAGAATCGTCACATATCTTCTTACTCAACAAGTTCCTTCAACCATTGCGCCCCAGTTTGGCTGCTTGCTCTCGTTATTGTGGCACACAGACTCGAATCGACCCTGACTGGTGTCGAGCGTGGACCGTGAACTTCGTAGATCCAGAAAGGTACAGCAATCCTGTAAAAAAAAAAGTGCGACTTTCAACTAGTAACAGTCGTTATATTATTAAATCTTCTATAACATAAATTTTCAAAGGAGTGTCATGCTTTTGTCATTGAGATAGAGCTATATTTAGAAGTGTTATTCCAAACTTATCAGTTCCTAGCCTTGTTAGAGTTTTCATATACAATGCATTCATCCGTATATTATATCTGTTATTTAAATAGCTATTTAAATGTATGCACTACTTACACATCGAGAAAAAAATATGGCGCCATATCAAAACGAAAAGCAGAAATACATAAATGCTCAGAATCCCTTAACCTACCCCACCTCCAACGCACCCCTTCCTCTCCTCCTCTCCCCTCCCTCCCTTCCCCCACACCCGCACATATTGTAACCTTTGTTTTTTCTGTATACAAAATAAAATAAATTATGTTTTGCTACCTGGAAACGTTTATTCGAGTCTGTTTGTGACTATGTCTGTGACTGGATAAAACATGAACAATATATATTAATAAACGACATTCAGATATATCTTATCCTGATTTTTTACGTTACATCGTTTCCACCGGTGGTTTGCTCCCAAATGTCATCTTGAGAGTTAAATAAAATTAAACATAATGTAAAGGATCAAGTAAATCAAATATTGCTTACCCACACTTTGTTCAGATAGCCTATATTTAATTTTAAAGTCGTCGGAATCCACTTTGCTTTGTTCATTTGGTTTGGGTTTTACTTCGTACTTAAGGCCATTTCACTCATCTGACGGCGTGCCGGCCAAGTCCTGTATGAAACCACCTTAAACAACACCGGCAACACAGAAGACACCACAATACACGACGAGAAACAGAGCACCACAACAAATCGTCTTATTATTTATCCTGGCTCTGAGATCACCTGCGGAATCTAATTTGCTTACCTAAATTTGACAAATGGTAAGGAATATGAATGGCAGATGTCTTTAATTTAACGCACAAATAACATTATCAATAAAGGGAATTGCAATTTACGGAACATTCCTTGGTGATATGTTTGGACTTTTATTTCTAAATAGCAGGATATTAAATGTTACGACATTGTTGTACGGCCCTGTAACTGTTTAATTATACCTGCGTCACCGTAACAACACCTGTTGAGTTACAAGTCGATTATTATGTAAGGTGTTCAATATCGCCAAACTTGGGCAGGTGTTTGGTCACTATATGTGAGCACTCGGCATGTTTTCATCCGTCTGTTATTCGTTTGAAGTCGAGCTTTATTCGCAGTAGCTAGGTCAATAACAGGCTTAGTGAGCTAGTATTATGCGGCAATCATAGGTACTGTTTAAGATGAGATGTATGGCTTAGCCATTCTTGGAAAGCAGCTGTTCACTATATATGAAATATTAAAGATTATTGCAGTGAAATTCAATGGTGAAATACGTCTGTCTTATGATTGTATCACAATGTCAAAACGATGTCAATCGCTGTCGATTTGAGTATCGGTCAAGTGCTGAGGGTCCTTCTGCGGCATTGGATGGCAAAATGGTTTGACGAAAGGATTGTAAATTAAAAGGCAAACATTGATTAAAGCAGGTAGTGTACTCGTGAGATGGGAGTTTGTTTCCAATCTGCGTGACCTACAAGCAACTGCAAGTGTTAATGCGGAACGAGAAGTAGATGAGATGACTTAAGCAGTCTAATATCCACGGCAGCCTTTGATGTCTGTCAGTAAAGCCGACTGGTTTTACATAACGTTGAACTCTATCCTGCTGTGGGAGACAACCAGAACATCCTGAGAGCCATTTGAATGAGATTATCTCGCGGATCCAAGGCCGCCTTGAAGAGAAAGCAAAAACAAATAATCTAATGTAATGGTCAGGTGATTTCTATTGGACATAGGAGGTTTAGCAAACCAATCAAAAGTCGAGTTGAGTTAGCTAATCGTATGTATCAGACAGACTGCGTGTCTATCAGTGTCACTTGAGAAATCAAATTACACACACATAGATTTTAAAGTAGTTAGCTGAATAGACATAGACGCATATGACGATTAACAGTCAGAGTGTCATTGATCTTCGGAGTAAAGTGTTAACACTCACTGTCAAGCTATTCAGTTTAGTTTAGTTTATTGAATTCGTTGTTGGAATACTGAAGTGGAAATGCGAAGAGTTTACCTGTTACCGTGATACACAGCTATGGACAGGTTCCTAAACCACTGGAACCGGTTAACGTGTCTGATAAAGACGGATATTCTCATAATTTCTGAAAGGGACTTTAATCGGTGTCATAGTTAGTTGGTGTCGCTGCGTGTTGCATAACGTCATTCGAGAGATCTCTGCGCAAATCGTTATCTATTTATATATACTGAAGAACTGTTTATCTTTGTGGAATGTGTTTTCCGGACATTGATTCCTGCAAACCTTATTGAACTATTGTCGTTTGAGTAAGTACATGACCACGCAATACTTTAACCGGATACAAATATAAGTGAGTATCCTATTTATTAGATTCCCCATCACAAGTGAATTTATGTTCCTGGGTCAATTTTGCCCCGAAAATTGAAATTTAAACACTGTAAGTTCGAACACTATTTCGGTTGCATCTGCTTTAAGAATCTTTCAACTTTTGGCTAAAATCTTTTACAACGCAGTTGACAATTCAGACATAGATTCTGATTGGGGTGGCGACTTGTTGCTTATTGCTCTCTGAGTCAATGGCCATCTGGGACTCGGAGATTGTTTGAGTAGTTATTCAAGTTTTTCGAGTATTTCGTACATCAATTTGGACACCTATTATCAAATGGTTAACATGTATGGATTAGTGTAGACCTACTTTCCATACGGCTATTGTCTTAATTGGTGCTATTCTTCTATATTTATTTAATTTCAACTTTGACCTTGATATAAAGTATACAATCATGTTTATCTGTTGACTGAACAGAGTCATCTAATTTGATTATAGGTTTATAGCCTTTTTTAAATTACCAGTTTAACTGGAATCTGTTCAATTTCCCAGGTACGATTCCCGCTCTGGTCACCAGTAGTATTTTTGAAACTTTGTTTCGAAATCCAGATAAAATAATTTCTTTCATTTTTTACAGTCAGAAATCAGTTATCGAGCGACCGCCAACTTTTGGCGATAACTTCAGAATCGATGGTTATTTTAGCAAAATGACAACGGATTTTAAAAAGAGGAGCCCCAAATCACCCTAGGTGCGTAGCAACATTGGTGCAGGTTTTTTTTATCGATTCCTGGAAAGTGTCTTTCCTATCTTCCCTAATTATACATACAGTAGATGGCTAGTCCAGTCTAGCCTAGTGTAATGAGTTATCGGCGATTATACACTAGATACAAGCGTCTGTGGTTTAGGAGTAAATTATGTTCTGAATGTAAAACAAATAGAAACTCTGGAATCTGTCTGCATTGGCAGTTTAATCCACAGGCTGTGAAAAGAAAGGTTCCGGCTAAAATTGCGATGATCTTATCACGTTCGAGATTATGTGCATAGTACATTCGTTGACTTCCGAATGCTTCGATGATTCAGGCCCGTGTTGTGATGATATAATATCAAGAAATTCACCGTTATGTATAGCACTGTTACCGTATATTGCTATTCTACATCATAATGCACCGATCACTATTAATATCATCTGCACTGGTGTTGTTTAGCGTATTTGAGAAAGCCGATTTGGAATGCTGATATTATGTGATATCGGAACGTGATTACTCTCCAGGATCGTTGTTTTAGGTACTACCCGTTTCCATTTGCGTCGGTGCAAATTTTTGACTATTTTATTGAATGTTTTCTTTCGTGCTTAATAAATTAAATACAGGCCTTTTAATAACTGCCAACTTTTCAATAATTACATGTGGATTGTTTTGAGAGCTCCTTTGTCCCCGTGCTTTCTCTAGTAAGGAACGCCAGGATACCAAGCTATTGACGCGACTTGCACGGTAAATTGTCCCAATCTGTCTTCCTGCTACATGAAGATGCAGAGTTCGGTATTGGTATTCAACTACGTTTTGCACTAAGCGATTTTAACATGTTCAATTTACTGATTTCCAATTCTATTAAGAAGAATTTAACACTCTGAGATATTTAATGTATTAGCATTGCCCACCTTGCTCATTGGTAACATTTAGAAAGTAATTTTATTTGTCTACGAGAGTAGAAAGATGGCGGCCAAATTCGAAAATCTCCCTACAAAACCTCGGATTTATTTTTGCAATTATTGCCGCGGAGCAATTGTTTGACACTCAGAGTTAGTTCAAATATACTCTGTCAAGAAAGAAACGCATAGGTGAAATGTCACAAGAAAGTGTTGAATTTTTTTTAAATATCGATTTTTGGTATTGATAGCATTTAGCACTGGAGGTTTGTGGTCAGTATGATATTAAACCTTAAATATAATGCATGGAGACTGTTGAGTGAGGTGTGATTCGGCTTCATTATGAAGCTGGGCTGTCGTCAGACCACCTTTCAGGAGTAGATAGTTCCGGCAAAATTTCAGCCATCATGACCTGTCAAGCGTTTGATCGTGTACTAAACAAGGACTGATTTAGGTTTGTGTCGGGGGGTTTTGCCCAACAAAGGAACGAGCTGTAGAACCAAACTTTAACATTACGCCTTATATATAAAATTAATGGTGGCCTTTGGCCACGTAACATGCTCTGTCAAAAAAGAAACGGATAGGTGAATCGTCACAAGAAAGTGTTGAATTTTTTAAAAATATCGTTTCTTGTGTACAATGGCCATGGATGATTGTGTTTCTCAATGCTTCTGGAATGGGACAACATGGCCAACTACACTGAAAAAAAAT
>JAVFBZ010165258.1:0-17194 GCA_032466195.1 Katharina tunicata
TAAAACCGTTCAAAATCATTTTTGGTTGCGTTTGGTCAAGGATGATCTTCTGAAACATTCCAGTAACAATGTGCAACTCTACAAAACTGTTTGAGTTAACATATGTGTACAAAATTGTAAGTAACATTTTTGAATTTCATTTTGCGTTTCTTTTTTTGAAGAGTGTATATCACATTTTGGAATAAAACATTCGTAAAAATAAAGCATTTGTCATTAATATTTAAAACAGTACTGTTTGTATTTAGGTTTAAAATTACATTTGTGTTAGTATTCTTCTCAATCTGGAGAAAGATACGAGCCTGTTTTAGTATTGGAGACTGATTGATACAGTACCGGTATTAAATTTAAATTTACCGATGTCCGGTGTACAAGACCACTATTGCGTAATACTATGGCCTTTGGAGAGAAAGAAGTTATAGCAGTGGTTAAGGGTAAAGTACAAGGCTGTGAATTTGTAATTATAAAATTGCAAGAACATATATGTAAAATCATTAGTGGAATTAAGTAGTGGGTAAATGTATATGTTTAGCTTATCTATAGTGGCAGAGTATTAAAGTTTATGCAAGTACAGGTAAAGCTGCGCTCCCTTGTACGTAGCTTCAACTCGAGTCGAAGCGTGTGCACAGAGCCAATCGAGGCGACTTTAGTTGAATTCCACTTGTCAAAAGCGAGATGATTGAAATAGGACGTGCTCCATTTCATACGATGACGTTCGTATTCTGCTTCGACGAGTAAACAGGTTTTAAATTGCGCCATTTGAGTTGAATGGATTTACCTCCCTTCGTTCATTTTTTTTTCTAATGTCATCAACAGTTGATCAAGGCCAAAGGTTTTCCGTTTCTGGAAGGTCAGCTGTTTATCCGGTTTTACCGATTCCGAGAAATGTTATGGCACATAAAACACAACGATTACAGCAAGTGACATTATAGTCATGAAGTAACGTAAGTTGTTCATTTCTCGTGAGAAGCGCATCGCATTCGACCTTAAACATGCAACTTTTGTTGATATAACGAGTCGAATTCAACGAGTTGATACTACCAGTCGTTGGTGTGAACCTATGAAACAGTTCTAATATGGGCAGATAATGGTAAAATACCAGGTTGAGGGAAGGTCGAAGCAGGGTAGTATGTTACTATTACGGAATCATTTAAACTATTTGACTAGTTCAGAAAAAAATGATAATAATAAACAGTTTTTGTCATTTTTTTATTTAGATTTATTAATTAACAGCGTTCAAGGTTGTCTGGAGCAGAAATTATGGATATACAGACTTTACAGACTTTTTTATTTTATCTTTATATTATCAAAGGCAAATGATATAACCAGTTTAATTTTATCATGTATGAAATGGTGGTATTGTAGAATTCAGCCCCGAACTGGTAAGGAGCAAATGGAACCATTGCTCCAGAGCTTCAAAGGTCTAAATCCCGCTCTGAATGTTTTTACTAGAGGAAAGGCATATATTAAAGTTTGCCTTGAAGTAGTCACCTAAGTGTTGATTGTCTCTTTTACTTAGTATGCTTCTATCCAAGCTCCTGTCACCAGATTTAAATTTGACAGTACAAAAATATGATCTAATGTTCTTGATAGAACCAAAAATCAGTAATTTAGATTGCATCGATTTCCCAAATTGTACGTTCATTTCTAAAGCTAGTAAGCAGAAAAAATAATATGTCGGTTATATCTGTAGTTATAAAAAATAAATATTCAAAATATTTTACTGAAATCAAAACTGAAAACCCATTCGCCTATGGTTACGTGGGTCAAGGGATCAGTTTGGGGAGGATATTCTACTTGGTGGTGTTAACATACTCCCCGAGTGTTCAAAGTATGTTGACGATAACTGTTTTAATGAACTACAAAATGATTTGTTAGCGATCAGTAATAATGTGTCCAACATTTGCCTAATAGGTTATTTTAATGCTAGAACAAAACAATTGTCAGACTATACCATTACTGATGAAATATTAAATAAGTTTGTTGAATGGGACTACGAAATATCTAATTTTGTCTTAGGACCACAGCTACTAGAGAAACTAGGTATTCCTTTAGAAAGAAGCTCACAAGATAATGGTAGAGTTAACAATTGGGGCTATAAATTTGCTGAGTTTTGTCAAAGCTCAAATATGTTTATTGCAGGGTGGGAGATGATTTGGGGCTTGGCAAAATTACATCTAAAGGCACTAGCCTTATTGACTATGCTGTGGCCAGCCCGAGTTTGTTCCAAATTATTAGTAACTTTAGTGTATCCGAATTTTGTAATTTGTTGTCGGATATTCACAGTCCTATTTGTCTCACGCTAAGAATAGCTGACCCAGTTAACCCGATTGAACTAAGTCGACAATATGTATTACGCCAATGGTTAGAAGGGGAAAATAGTGCATTTGTAAATAACCTCAATCTGGACGCAATCGTTACTGTCAGTAGTGACTTGGCTAAAGCCGATGACGAAATACTAAGTATGGAAGAACGGAGTGCCATTATCCAAACGGCTGTAAATGACATTGCCAACTGCTTCATGGAATCATGTAAGAGATGGTTTGGTTATAAATGTGTACCTTCTCGTGTTAATAATAATACAACAAACCTTGGTTTGATAAGACTTGCTCGTCAAAGAACTTATGATTTTAAAGAATAAATATAGAAATTATAAAAATAATGCAAACAAACTAAAATTAACAATATGCATTAAGGAATACAAAGGCTTGCTTGAGAAATGTTATAAACAGCATGTCAATCGTCTAGTTACTGATTTACGACTGCTACAGAAAGGTTCACCAAGGGAATATTGGAGGATTTTAAACAGAGTTGGGAATAATCGCAAACATGTTAACATCGATATTGAAACTTTATATAACTACTATAAAACTGTGAATTCACTTGACAATAACGACGCCAGGAAATGTGACCCAACTAGTTACTATGTACCACAACCACACCCAGAACTCGATCACCCTATAAGTATTTCTGAAATCAAGGCAGCAATAAAGAACTTAAAGAATAGTAAGGGGGCTGATTACGATAATATTTTAAATGAACACTTACAATCATGTTCACCAATTATGCTACCTTTATACCATAGATTATTTAATATTATATTCGATACTGGTTGTGTTCCTGAGGGATGGTTATTAGGGGTTATATGCCCCTAATTCAAAGAAAGGGGATCTAGATAATCCTGAAAATTATCGACCCATCACCATTCTTAGTTGTTAGGCAAATTATTCACATCTATTATAAACAACAGATTAACATTGTACTGTGAAAGCATTCGTATGATAAATGAAACACAGGCAGGTTTCAGAAAACAACAGACCACATGATCCTGAGTCTCCATTTCTTAATTGAACATTTTATAAGCACAAAGCGTAAATTGTATTGCGCCTTTGTGGATTTTTCTAAAGCTTTTGATAGTGTGTGGAGAGGTGGCTTATGGTATAAACTTATTATAAATGGTATTGACGGTAAATGCATACAACTTGTGAAACATATGTATAAAAACAATAAATCATGTATTTCTTTAGGTAATCTGAAAAGTGACTTTTTCATTAGTGAGGATGGCGTACGACAAGGGGAAAATCTATCTCCTTTAATCTTTTCACTCTCTATCAATGACTTAGAAGATTTTCTACTTGGCAGTAATGTTACTTGTCTAAATAGTCTGAGTAAAGAAATGGCCGCTAAAGCGGATGTTTACTTAAAACTATTTATACTGCTTTATGCAGACGACACCGTTATTCTTGCTGAAAGCGAACAGAATTTGCAACAGTCTCTGTCTTTTTTCAGTTATATTGTGACATTTGGGAACTTGATGTGAACACCAAAAAAAAACAAGATTGTTATTTTTTGTAGACGGAAACCAAGAGTTCTCCCTGTTTTTATGTTTAACAATAATGAAATAAACGTGACATTTGAATACTGTTACCTTGGAGCTGTTTTCAAAAATACTGGAAATTTTGATGCTGGTAAAAAAACATCTTATTCGACAGGCTCAGGAAGCAATGTTTGGCGTTAAAAGATAAAAATACACGATCTACATCTACCAGTTGATTGTCAGTTAAAATTGTTTGACCAAATGGTCCTTCCCATACTTTTGTATGGTTGTGAAGTTTGGGGCTTCGGAAAACTGGAGTCAATTGAAACATTTTACCTACTTTTTTGTAAGTCAATCCTTGGTGTCAAAAAGTCAAAACCCAACTACATGGTTTCTGGCGAACGGGGTGTATTTCCATTACAAATTAAAATATTTATAAGAATGATCTCCTTTTGGCTTAGACTGCTGAACGGAAAGGCAACAAAAATTTCATATGTTTTATATAAATATTGTTTACAACAAGACAACTAATATCCCATATTTAAAGAAGGTTAAACTTATCCTGTATCAAGTTGGTCTCAATTATATCTGGGATATGCCTTAATCAAGAATGTCGAGCAAGTGCTGAAAGACCAATATCGTCAAAAATGGAGAGAGAACTGTATACAATCTCCCAAAGGTGTGTTTTATTGTATATTCAAAACAGAACTGTATTTTGAACAATAGTTGTTAAACGTAGATACGAAAAATGCTAGCGTTGTTTGTAGATTCCGAACAGGAAACCATTCACTTCCAATAGAATAAGGTCGCTGGACAAATGTGTGGCTTTTAGAGTGAATAAACAATTGAATTGAATTGAATATAGGAATGAATAATCTATCAAACCTCCAGTGAAAGAAAATATTAAAAACACACAATAAATCTGGTCATGTGGATTAATTGTAAAACATTTATTAGTTGACGTCTGTTAACAGAATCAACATGGATTGTTCATAAATGTTTGGAGTTAGAACCAAACTCTATGGTGTAAAACGTATCGGTGGAAATTCGAATAATAAGAAATTTTGAATTAAATCTATTCAGTAAGATATAATCAGTAAGATCTGTTCTGGTTGATTAAAGTCGATATATGTAAGCTGTATGCCATACAGCTCTGTATTAAAACACATTATTAATAGCTTATTGGTTAAAAGTGCTGCTTAGGCAGGGGTCGATGCACGAAGTTACGAAAACGAATCAGGAAGTTGCGAAGTTAAAACGATGGGCTAAGTTCCAAAGCCATGCAGTGTCGTGCATCACTTGGCAGCATCGCGCATTGATCCCCCTGCCGAGTTGTACGTGCGGTATATTCATGGTATTAGCCGGCTTCCATGCTTTTCTTTATATAGTTTGACTGAACTAAGATGTTTGTTCAGCGAGGCCACAACATCTGTGTTAATTGGGTCAAAGTCTGTATATCATGTGTTGTTTAAATGTCACTACTAAGACACATCTAAATACCCGGATGTCGAACACGCACATGTTAAAATATCAATGCCAGACTAACTTGACATTCTTTTTGCCACAATTGTGTCAACTATTACATATTTTCGTGTTAATGCTCTCTCGTTTGTGTTGAAATATCCTTCAAAGGCGAGTTATCAGACTTATTTCATTGTCAGGTTGGCTTGAACACACAATTAAAATCTTTGTTAAATATCAACTACTTCGCCTAGCTATCCCTAATAAATAACATTTAGAACAACCAATTCTCCCATCAATTTATTTTTGTAACCAGTACCCATATTCCCAATAGATCTTATCATAGAACGATTACAACATTTAATACCATAAGGATTACACATCAATTAGAATGGAATAGTTTGTTCAATGACTTAAAACATTGCCCATCAACTTCTCATTTCAACTAAATGGGATATAATAAGCCCCTTCGGGGTTCCTTCTCCATATCAAAATATTATCTGTGTTTAATAAGAATTTTCCAAGCTGTTCAGTCTTGAGGTAATACAAATAAATAAAACTGTATGAAACTTCAGCTAATTTCATTTTAATTTACCTGAAAGCTTTTTCAGAAGAGCTGTATTCATAAAAGTATTGGCACAAAATCTTACATCCGTGCTTAAAAGTATTTTCGTGGTTTTAAGAAATGACAGTGCAAAACAGCAGAAAATCAGTCTGTATATTAGTCTGTAAGAAAGTCGTACCTTAAATTCAAATAGATATATATTTAGTTGCTGTTCTATTTACGCGCTTTTTGAAAACATTGCTAAACTAAGATGTGCTTTTTAATATAAAATCTAAATTTAATTCCAGCCCCGGTTGGAACACACATGAAACATGAACACAAATAGCTTTTCTAAACGTGAAATGGTGCGACCACATACCTATTCACATCAACGAAATAAAAGACACAACTACAGTAATGAAGAACACAAACTGTAGCTAGAAATAAAAATACTTATAACGTTTTTAGTAATAATTTCAGTAAAACTAAAATAGTAAGGCTTGAAGATCAAAACATGCTGTAAAAATAAACTAACTTTTTTTCTTTCTGTCTATATGTAAGTGTTTTTTAATAAACATTCTACATAAAATCAGAAAATTGTATTTTGGAAAGGGCTAAATTCTGACTGGTCTAATCGAGTGCGATAAACCAGTACATGTTTACACGACTGGGAGAAAATCTTCGTCAATTCCCTTCACATTCTAAGATAGAGAATCAAACCCTTCTCCCTTTTGTGAAGTCTTTGGCTGTAAGATATTGACTGATCGTCTTAAAGAAAGAATTGCTGATAAAACAAAGTATAACTGCGTGTTGTTTGCGAGGAGCTGCTTTACAGCTGATTCCGTGGAATTGACTCGGCCCTGCGCCATTACGGTTTGGCTGTGTTCAATCTTAAATCAGTTTAGAGTAAAACTTAGACGATTTATTCCGCCAACACACCTTTTTAGCGGAAACAGAATAACGACATCAACAACAAACATGGCTTGTCTGTACATAAGTGCTCGTATTCTTCTCAATCTCGGGGAAGCTATGAGCCTATTTCAGTTTGTGCCCGTGGTGTTCTCCAGAACAATCTCAAGAGGTAGCTACAGAACTGTACCATGCTAAACCATTGTAATTCCCTCATTGTACAGAGCGATGCGGAGCGCATATTTGGGACCTGTCTTATTCAGCACTTATTGTCAATTTTCTCAAATTCTGTGTGTAGTTTTTATCAAAATATTATATTGGAAGTAATCGTAAGTGTCAAAAACTTGCTCTGTAATAACGTGTCAAAACTCTGCATCTTTCTCAATAGGTCGAAAGTCGGGTAAGACGGAGTTTACAAATCACAAAAACAGAGTGGAATCGAGTTTCATTTGACATAGGTATATCAGGTTTCCCTTACATATGGTTGGTTTCTTCACACAGCCACGCCGTACCTTAGTCGGTTGCGTATTGGGCCACGGTGAAGGCTATAAGTTACGGTCCTTATAGATCAATTCGTCGGTTGGGAGCTTCCTGTGCCCCGGCACTCTTTGAGCTAAGGGACATCAGAATGCCACTTGTTCATGTGTCCTGTATTTCGCCATGTAAACGTCTTGGTGTGTCTTGTGTGTTGCCAGTGTGGTTACGGTGGTTTATTTCACCACCTTAGCTAGCACGCGCTCATCTGAGTCAAATAACGTTAAATACGGCGGAAAATCACAATCAAACTAGCAAACAATTTTTCTTTAGACTTAAGGTTTTTCCGGTTTCTTAGAAGATTGCAGTTTGTTTTTTACTAAGGGTTTTTTCAGATAACTTCGAGGGTTCAAGGGTATTACACTAACATGGTGGTGGAGTATTCTTTAAGGAAACAGTGACCTTAACACAACCAGATAATTTTATTTTCAGTTAGACTCTGAACTAGTTAGTGTTACTGTGAGTTTGACAGTACGAATATTACAAAGAAACATAAAGCCGTTAGAGAGCCGTTTCATACGGTGGCCTGTTAGAATCATACAATTTCATATCAGTTTTATGCATGCGTTATTCGTGTACAAGGCGAAATCGGTCGAATTCAAACACATGCAAAAGCAATCGGGAGAAAACTTGATTTGTCTTGAAAATGAACACTAAATTTATATTCAACGCGGTGGACATTACATTTCAACGGGATGGAATAATTAATCATTTATTTATGGTCGTTTAACTTTTAATTTTCACGAAATTAATTTAACTTTTTGCGAAACACATTTGAATATTCATCTGTGTTACTTTCATTTTCTGCATTTTCAAATATAGTTTGTGCGAAACTCATTTCAAATTTAAACTTTTCATTCAAATTTCTCGATTTTTAATTACAATTTTACCAAACGACATTTCACGTTGATCGATGAATTCATATTGAAAAGGGACGAAACATGCATAATATTAATGATACTGCAAAATGGCCGTAGTTTCATTATCATAAATACCCTAAATGCGCCACTTCTATCGGGAAGTTCAAACTTTAAAAAAAAAATGACTATTCCGGGATAAATTAGCAATAGGCCTACATTATACAACAAATAGCATGAGCTTCATTTATTTCATTGCCCGAAATAGCTAAAATCGCTTCTCCGAGCTTCCTCACTTTCAGAGCTTACCCTGGACACTCGCCTATTGGGCTGGGATAGTCTGAACTATTATATGATGCTAGACCAGTTCATAAACAGTTCGTTAAATATGAATGACTACAACACAAAATATATATATATCCCTTATATGATGTTGTGTCAGCCCTATGGGTAATGAGAAATATCCTCAACAGACAAGTAAGCCACGGAACAAGGGCTCAAAACAGGACGCCAAAATAAATCGGCTTCCTGATTCCATATAGTCCAGAAAACACTCGGGCATGTGAAGCTCCTGCAAACGTCCAGTCACGAATGTAGAAAAAATGTTTAGCAACTTGTCTAAAAAGCCCATCAAGAAAAGAGCATATTCAGTTTAACTGCACATGATTTATATGCATGCATATATATGTTTAAGCTTTAGCTGGATACAAAATTCGGTCGTTCGTTAGCGCGAGGATCTTTAGCTCAGTTGGTTAGAGCGCTGGCCCTGCTAGCCAGAGACCGAGTTCGACATTTATAGGATAAGTTTTTATAGGATTAAGTTTTTATCTGCATATATATATATATATTAATTTTTTTTTCAATTATTACTTACTTGCATTCTCCTAGGTGTATATGTAGCGCCGACATTGCGACGAACAAGAAGATAAAACGACGCATCGTTCCGCGGTTTCCTATCCACTTTGAGATATCCGCTGTGAATTGGTGCTATACCAAAAGTGTTCTGCTCTCGGTATCAAGTTTGTTTTTACGCAGACACTAAAGTTACATTGACCCGGAGCATGGTGTTTGGCATATAAGGTTTCACTCAGATGCGGATACAAGTGACACGACTACAGGCTGGCTATCAACGACGATTGGTTCAGCCATGCAACTGATAAGAGTGTTATTAGGTTACGATTGGCCTTGTGACATTGATAACGATTCGTGGAAACGGCTAGCTTTTACCCAGTAACAACCATTCTCAAATAAAGAATCTAAGCATTCTCTCTACTGTCGAGCCTTTGGCTCTAAGGTATTGACTAGTCATCTAGTTGTTCACCTATAAACAGAGTAAGAGTAACTCAGTAATATGCTGTCTATGGCAAGTAAATTTATAGATTAGTAGAAAGTTTCACTTCACGGTTTTATCTGTGTTTTTTTCTGCCTTTTACCGAATACAAATTGAATTTGCCCGTTGACACCTTTTTGTCTCTTTTTAATTTTAAATCAGTTGGTTGTAGAATTTAGTTAGGCGATTCGTTCACCAGCACGCTTGTTTAGTGGAAACAGTACTACGACAAAAACCAAGAGGGCTTCATTACAATAGCACTTGGAAATCTTCGAATGTACTGCAAATGTGCCGTTGATCGATGAATTCACATTGAAAAGGAACGAAACATGCATAATATTAATGATACTGCAAAATGGCCGTAGTTTCATCATCATAAATACTAGCATATGACAGTCAGGTGTGCTGACGAACGTATTTAAGCTGTTTATAGCCCTAGGTGAAATAAACGTTGTTTTTTCTTCTTCCTCAGCAAAAATAACATACATCCGCAAAAAACGCCTAGGAAAATATCCTGTTTGGCTAGGCCGACTTAAAATATTGACGGCTAAAATTACACTCTAAAACTTTTCAAGGAATTTTCCTTGAAAAGAGTAGGCCAACCATGGGGGTTAATCTAATACATCGACATTTTAGTAGGAGGTAAGTTTAATTTGTTCAGTAGGGTAATTTTTAAAATGTAAAGGAATAGGGCCTATAAGTAACATCATGTGATGAAAAAGATTTCACGAGATTCCTTCCAGCTCCGGGTACAAGCGCCTTTTTTTTTTATTTACATATAACATCACATGGGAAGTTTAGAAGGGGAGCAATACTGATGTTCAGTAACGTACAGAGAGCAATGTAGTGCAACCATTTGGACTGACAACTGCTGATAGAAATGTGAGTGGCTCTTTCGACAATTTTGTTGGCAGTAACGTACTGAGTGAGAGGGTCACACTTTGACAGTTCAGGAGAAAATATGACCCAAAGAAATCAAGCGTTGAGGCACGAAATAATAAAATATGCATCGTGTTAAATAAATTATGTTACTTAAACTCTATTGACAGGAATTAAATATAAAGAAAATAGATTAACTCGAAAATAATGTATAGTTTGATCATTGTAATACGCAGTATCTCGACAACATAGTAGATATCGACAAAGGTGACCAAGTAGCATATGCTGTGAACATTTTGCAATTTTATGCAACAGTAGAATCCCATTTCTAAAATTCAACTGTCGTTTCAGCTAAAAGTTACCGAAATAAAAGGTTCTTTAAACCGCAATAACTCTTCTCATTACTACTGGATCGTACTTTCATATGGTCAAAATTCAAGTTCCGTTCATGTTTTCTCATGCTGACAATGACCTAAGAGACGTACACACGGACATAAAGACACACAGCCACATATACATGTCGAAAACAACCATCTAATTATTAAACCGATGGGTAAAAAGAAAGAGAGGTAGAAATATGCCTTTGAAATGTAAGCTAAAGTTTTGATTAAAGGATTATAGATGTGAGAAAGTTGTTTCTAAAAATGTCGCAAATTTAAATCATGAACGTAGAAATATGGAGTGCATTTAAGGCTTTATTGGAGTATATGAAACCAACATGGGTTTGTTTTGTTTGGCTGTTATTTAACGCCGCTCTAAGGTTATTTTACACATATGACGGCGTGCCAGTTTAAGGGGTGTAGGTAACACAGCAGACACAACGGCACATTTACAAGACGAAAAACAATACACCCCAACAAGTCGGCTGTCGGATGCTAGAAACAATAATATAAAAAGAGAACTACTTTATTAAGCCAGAATGCATGGTTTTAAAAAAATGTGCGTCCACATTAATTACTTATCCATCTAACAGAAAGTGGTATAAAACAATAACATAAGTTTGAAAAAAAATATGTTTACTGAACTAGTATATGATGCTAGACCAGTTCATAAATAGTTCGTTAAATATGAATGACTACAACGCAATATATATATATATATATATCACTTATATGATGTTGTGTCAGGCCTATGGGTAATGAGAAATATTCTCAACAGACAAGTAAGCCACGGAACAAGGGCTCAAAACAGGACGCCAAAATAAATCGGCTTCCTGATGCCATATAATCCAGAAAACACTCGGGCATGTGAAGCTCTTGCAAACGTCCGGTCACGAAATGTAGAAAAAATGTTTAGCAACTTGTCTAAAAAGCCCATCAAGAAAAGAGCATATTCAGTTTAACTGCACATGATTTATATGCATGCATATATATGTTTAAGCTTTAGCTGGATACAAAATTCGGTCGTTCTTTACCGCGAGAATCTTTAGTTCAGTTGGTTAGAGCGCTGGTCCTGCTAGCCAGAGACAGGAGTTCGACATTTATAGGATAATATCAATTAAGTTTTTTTCTACATATATACATATATTAATATTTTTTTCTATTTTTACTTACTTGCATTCTCCTAGGTGTATATGTAACGCCGACATTGCGACGAACAACAAGATAAAACGACGCATCGTTCCGCGGTTTCCTATCCACTTGGAGATATCTGCTGTGAATTGGTGCTATACCAGAAGTGGTCTGCTCTCGTTATCAAGTTTCTTTTACGCAGACACTAAAGTTACATTGACCCGGAGCATGGTGTTTGGCATATAAGGTTTCACTCAAATGCGGATACAAGTGACACGAATACAGGCTGGCTATCAACGACGATTGGTTCAGCCATGCAACTGATAAGAGTGTTATTAGGTTACGATTGCCCTTGTGACATTGATAACGATTCGTGGAAACGGCTAGCTTTTACCCAGTGTCATAAGATACTCCAGAATTTCACAATACAAAGAAAACGGGCTGTCACGGAACTATCATGGTGAAAACAAAACAAGACAAGAACATCTTTTACGTAGCTTTATATTTGAAGCTGACAAATAGGTAAATGAACAATGAAAAAGGAGGGAAAAAAAATACATACAAAAAAATTGAGCTCAGACAAATTTTACATCATTCCTGTTACATTATAGAATTTTGGAAGTGTTGTAGCTAGCTTATTTGGTATCGATTAACACCAGTTCTTGGGGAGGATAGTGACACTATTTTATAAATAAAACAAAATCACCGGATACGTTAACTGAATTTTTCCAAAGGTTGTGTTGGATGTATGGTAACAACCGCTTTGGTAACCTCGGCACGGATCGTCCTGTTCAGGTATTCATCGTCCGTTGACGCCTTATTGGAATAGTTATTCAGTCACATCATAGTGGTATCCTGATCTCGTAATTGGCATCCTGCGCGAATCACTGGTCACTGTTTCCAAAGTTTCCGGAACCATATTTCCACAAGAAACTGTACTGGTATCGATGTTCCCGGAACCACGTTTCACCAAGAAACTGTACTGGTATCGATGTTCACGGAATCACGTTTCACCAAGAAACTGTACTGGTATCGATGTTTCCGGAATCACGTTTCACCAAGAAACTGTACTGGTATCGATGTTCTCGGAACCACGTTTCACCAAGAAACTGTACTGGTATCGATGTTCCCGGAATCACGTTTCAACATCAAAAACACATGACTTCCGACAGGCCGGCACAGTATGCCTATAATACGGCCCACAACGCTGGAGACAAATCGTCTCGTTCACAGCACCAATATTCTTTTTGGCTTTCCTCAATTTATTTGAGGTTAGCTTTTATACTTTCAAATAAGTCAAGGAATGTAAATAACTTTACTACGATTGGTTCAATCTGACCAATAAGGACTATGCGACACTCACATTTACAATAAGCTCACAATCCAATCATTTTTATTCTTGTAACACGATTCGAAATTGTAAACAATAATGTCAACATTAATATAGAATACAAACCCACCATCAATAACTACAGCACAATATGATCAATATAAAAAACAGGGGATATAACTGAAAAACGGAGCGATCGTGTGACAGACCCCCACACTTCAAGTGACTTGTATGTTATTTATTACACACATATATACAAACAAATCACTTAATACAAATTTTTGTTCTTCATATTTACGCATCTGCTCTGCTCAAGTAGTCTGCCCAAATGTTGTTTTTACCTTTAATAACTTCAACTGTGAAACTCATAGTTTGTAAAAACAATGTCCATCTTATGATGCGAGGGTTGTTCAATTTCTCACTGTTAAGAAAAGCCAAAGGCTGATGATCGGTTTGCAGAACAAAGGTATTGCCATATAAGTAAGGCCTGAACTTGTTGATAGACCAAACAACCCCTAAACATTCTTTCTCAATTACAGAGTATTTCTTCTCGCGTTCAGACAATTTTCTACTCGCGTATGAGACCGGATGAAGTACGCCAGCGGACTCTTGGAGCAATACAGAGCCTAATGCAACATCAGAGGCATCACATCGCAATACAAACTTTTTGTCAAACTCGGGCAATTTCAATATAGGAGATGAACATAAGCTTCCTTTTAGAGAATTAAATGCTTCCTCGTAGTTTGCACACCACACTATACGATTTGGATGGCCCTTTTTTGTGAGGTCTCTAAGAGGGTTGGCAACTCCTGAGTAATTTGGAACAAATTTCTGATAAAAACAGGTTAGTCCTAAAAAAGATCGGAGTTCGGTCTTTGTTTTGGGGCGTTCCGCGTTCCTCACTTTATCAATCTTATCAGTAAGTGTTTCAATACCACCGGAGCCGACGCAATGTCCGACATATTCCAGTTTACGATAGCCAAAAAAACATTTCGTAGGACGAACGGTAAGATTTTCATCGCGAATACTTGAAAATAAACTCTCCAACCGTTGGAGACCAAGTGACACTGTCGTCAACGAAACTTTCAACCTTTCTAAATCTGCTAATAGAACCCGCATCATTCGATTGTGTGTACTACCCGAATCGAAGTCCAAACGGCATACGTTTAAAACGGAAAGGCTCTAGCGGTGTATAAAAAGCGGTAAGGTCCTTTGCATCGTTTGCCAGTGCTATTTGCCAATAGCCTTTTGAAAAGTCTAATTTGGTAAAAAAATTAGTGTTATTTACTTTTGAATAGATTTCATCCGCTTTCGGCATAGACTCGGCGTCGAACACTTTCACAGGGTTGAGTTTACGAAAATCAATAACGGGACGGAAAGTGTTGTCTTTCTTTTTGACTAACAAAAGCAGAAATCGGTACGGAGATATGGCTGGTTCGATTTTATCAAGATCAAGCATTTTTGGAATTTCCTCTTTAACAGTATCAAGAAGGGTGTATGGCACGGGGTATGGTTTTACTGCTATCGGTTCGTTCGTTTGCAATTATATGCGGTGTTCAACGATAGAAGTTAACCCAGGTCGGCTAGAGAAAATGGATGAACATTTTTCAACTAAATTATAAACATCACGATTCTGCTCGACGCTGGGTCCATCAGATATATTTACAACGTTGTGTGTTTCAACACGTTTTCCAATAAAATCCGCTAGTAATGAATCATTGTCAAAGTTTTCGCGTCAGTGCCTGGGTTGATCACTGCTTAAACACACGCATGCTTAGCATCGCCTCGCTCGTAATACCGTTTGAGCATGTTTATGTGAAATATCTTCGTTTTGACTTAATTTTGCTCTTGTAGTCATTAATACAGACTTTACCAACCACGTCATAAGGCCGGCGCCATTGCATAAGCAATTTATTCGATTTTGTGGGCAATAAGACAAGAACCTTTGAACCAGATTGAAGCGTTCTTTTGGTTGTCTTTTTGTCAAAGTAATACTTATATCGTTATTGTGTAGCTGAAAGGTTTTCGTGTACGGTTTGAACAGTTTCCTCAAGACGATTTCGTAGGTCAAACACATATTCGTACGTCGTTTTTAACGGTTCTACAATTTCTTCATCGGTCCATGATTTGCGCAGCATCGCCATCGCACACGGACAGTACGTCCGTAAACAAGTTCGAAGGGAGAGATATTCGTACTACTCTGAGTTGCTTTGTGACACGCAAATAACAGCGGATTCAAATATCTGTCCCAATCAGAAGGTCGTTCAGCGCACATCTTACGCAACATTTGCTTTAATGTGCCGTTGAACTTTTCAACCAGACCGTTGGCCATGGCATGATAAGGAGAAGTGGTTATTTGCTCTATGGAAAGGAGTCTACAAACTTCTTTCATCATCTGTGAGGTAAATTGAGAACCGTTATCCGAGAGAATCTCGTTAGGAATTCCTATTCTAGGGAATATTTGCACTAAAATTTCCGCCACATTTACAGTGCCTATCGACGGTAATGCGACCGCTTCCGGGTATCTCGTCGCGTAATCGACAAGGGTAAGGATGTATCGATTACCTCTTTCAGACCAAGGTTCTATTTGGCCAATTAGATCTACCGCAATCTTTTAAAAGGCGTTTCTATTAACGGCATCTTTTCAACGAGCACTTTGCATATTTTACCGCGTAGACACACATCGCAAGATTGTACGTAGCGACTGATATCAGCATTTGATGCCAGGCCAATGGAAATTGCTCAAAATACGGTCGGTAGTTCTTTGTACACCAAGATGGCCCGCCATGACTGTATCATGACCTTATTTCATAACAATTTAAACTCATAGGTAGTAGTGCTTGTTTAACTTCCTTGTCGGTGTCGTAAGTTAAAATATAGACATTACACACCCTTAACATAATTATACCGCACTAAACCGCCTCTAGTTTGTTGCGTTTTATTTGTTAATGCGTGTGCGCGTGCTCTTGCTAAGGTAGTATCAGATGGCTGTTCTTGTTTTAACACTGATGTGGTTACTACTTCCTGCTGGGCTACACACTTCAAGAATTCTTAACGGTTTATGTTCCGAACTACGTTTAGCAGCACTACACGTTTGTACTGCGTTAGCCGTTAATGTACCCTCGGTCGTTTCGGACACCGAGTTTTCACTATTAATTTCCGGCAAAACGTTGTCTTTTGCGGAAGCTTGTTTAGTTCTCGAAATGGATTCTGTACGCTACATCCCATAGACGCCCCAGAAATATTGCCAGCAATCAAATCATACACATGATTTTCTAAACATAACGCTTCGGCGTCACTAACAAAAAAATGCGTGTTTAGATTAACAATAGCTATCGGCGCGGATCTCACTGTGCCGTCGATCATGACGTAACTCTGTAATCGATCAGTCATTTGACCTTCGTGAACTAACGCTGTTTTAATAACTACAGTGCTACATCCGGTGTCGCGCATGACATTGACCTTGACATTACCAATAAACCCTGCATCGACAGGTAACTGCGCTGAGTCAGGCGAATTTTTACAACTATCGGTAAGCTACAACCGCATTTCAAACTAACGGACCCAGTTTCAGCAATGTCTTGATGTACACATGGAAAAGTGGTACACGACGCGGCAGTTTGCGAGTTATTTCGGTCATATCGAGACGCAACTTTCCTAAAACTGTCACAATTTTGCACCGTGTGACCTACTTTCTGACAGCGGTAACAGTCTACTTCCTTACGCCCTAAAAGGTCTGTTTTAGGTTCAGTATCATGTACGGCCGATTTAGAAGATTCAAATCGCGGATTTTGCGTAGTCCGCTTTTTAGAATGCACAGCTAAACAAACTGGATCACTATGGTTTCACTAATAAGTCCAATGACTGGTTTTCAAGGTACTTAAACAACCGAAAACATTGTTTACACTATAAAGACCAAAAGTCTTCAGAAAAGTGTAACGATGTGTATTTTAAAAAATGTATATATATTATTGACCAATGAGAGAGCGAACGACTATTGGAGTTTAGGTAACGCCTATATGTAA
>JAVFBZ010165269.1:0-17190 GCA_032466195.1 Katharina tunicata
AAGTTGTGAAGGAAAGCGCCCTACAACAGACCGCGTGCCAGTCAAGTTGTGAAGGAAAGCGCCCTACAACAGACCGCTTGCCAGTCAAGTTGTGAAGGAAAGCGCCCTACAACAGACCGCGTGCCAGCCAAGTTGTGAAGAAAAGCGCCCTACAACAGACCGCGTGCCAGTCAAGTTGTCAAGGAAAGCGCCTTACAGCAGACCGCGTGCCAGTCAAGTTGTCAAGGAAAGCGCCCTACAACACAGAAGACACCTAGTTCAATTCACAGGACAAAGAAACAGAAATCAGAAAACATGAATTCAGCTCCCTGGTGTTCCTTACATAGATTATATGGTAGACGACATGTGCATAGTGTTATGGCATAAACACGCTCGTTACATATAGCTTAAGTACCCTGGGCTTCCATATGTCGATTTTGCGTTGAAGGTTTATAGTAGAAAACCATGAAGAAACCTTTAAAAAACCATTCATCGATGTCCGCAGCTACCGAATACTTCCCTTTTATTTGGGATTTCCACAGGGGATGAAGAACTAACACAATTAAGCCGTTGCAATACAGAAATTTTCGATGTGTAAAATAAAGAAATTTTCCCAATCCAACTCCATTGCTCTTTTACGAACTGTTTTAAAGCCTGTTGTGTGGTAGTTGAAATTCTTCTTTAAGAGCAAACAAACCTCAACACAAGCATTGGGTGGGGAGCCTTCTGTGCCCTGGTGATCTCTGATCTAAGTGCCATCAGGAAGTCGATTTTTTGTGATGTCCTGAAATACATTGGTGTGAATTCTGTATTGCCAGGGTCGTTTCTTTAATCTATTGGGCTGGCACGCCGTCGTATGACTGAAATGGCCTTAAGTTTGCCTGAAACCCCAATCAAATAACAAACAATGCAAATACGGGTGCAGTGTTGCAAATGGGGTACCGGCTGTCCGCTAGATGGTGCGCGAGTGAAGTGGGACACCCATGCATTCACGCCGAGCTCTGCTGTCATTACGTTTAAATGCTTCCTTTTGCCGAACACGTATAACAGTACCCCGGAACTGTCAAAGCAGCTAAACAGCGGCTAATAGTTCCTTCTTCACTACAAGAACATCTAGCGAAACAATTCTGCCGGTACCCCATTGAAAAGAAACATGGCATCTCATAATAAAAGTGGCAATTTGTTATAATTGTATAAGGGTTTGCCGGGGCCGCGCCGTGGCTTCCATGGTTGAGCGTTGGACTGCGGAGCACTCCCTCTTCACTGAACCCGGAATAGGTTCGATCCCCCCTGTGGACCTAAGGTATAAAAGGGAAGTTTTCCGGTGGCTGCAGAGTTCGCGCGGTGGTTTTTACAAGGTTTCTTCCGGCAACGCAAATTAATAATTAATAGTAAGTTATCATATAGGTGAAATACTCTTGAGTACGACGTTAAAAATCAAACAAGCAAACAATATAAGGCTTTGCCCAGAAATGAAACTTTCTGAGCTTCTTATATATTTCCATCATGGAGTTATTTGTCTTATATTGTAATCAAAAGGTCACAATATATTTGCGTTATGTTCGTGATTTAATATTCCGCCCTGTCTAGACAATTGCTGCTGATATATTAATCACATGCCATTCATTGTCGTCTTTAACGGAAACATATGCCAGAGAATTTTACCATTATGGTATTGATTCTGGCTGACTCAATCGGTTCCTTGTGGGCTTTCACCGTTATGTATTCATTTGACTGTCGCTTGATTATAGACAAACACTGCGTATTTACTGATACCTGTATAGATCAAATATTGTTTGCTTTCAAAGACAGTTTTGACGGGTATCAATGCTCTTTTTGGTTCCAATAGTTAATTTGCAAGTTACAACTGTCCATGACGTTCTAATAAAACTTGGTACAAATATTCCAAGTTGAAATATGATTGAGCTTGGCGTTTGTCCACCTTCAAGTGGCGCCACCTGGTGGCAAATTTGGATTCCGACTGCTTAGGTCGATAATTTGAAAAAGATTGTTTGCAAACTTAATAAAGGTGTCACAATGGATTAAGTTTGTTCTATACCCACTTAGTCCATCTACAGGTGGCGCCAACTTGTGTCAAAGTCTTAATTTGATTTCCAGCTTTTAACTTGAAATCCGATTATATGATCTAATTAAAGTTGAAAACTAATCGTCAGATTCTTAGTGAAACAACCTTGAGGACGACATAGAACCCCAAACAGACAAACTTATCAAACATGCTTCAAATATTCCATGTGGCAACATGTCGTTTGCAATTGAATTTGGTGTATATAGCCCTACTGGTGATTTTGACGAACTTTGTTTCGAGCCGTTGAACAAATAGAAAACTCTATATCTGGTCGTAAATTGAGGGGCTCTTGTTATTTTCTAGGACATGGACGCGGATAAATCGTTGTGTTTCTGACAAAAAATCCTAAATCCTGTAAGCACTTTAACACTGAAGCAAAGACTCACGAAGTAAGGACCGCAAGTAAAATAATATATCTTCTATCAGATTCCGCACATTTTTATCTGAACATTTTTACGACGTTGAAACAGAGGGGTAATACGTTTAGTTGAAGTCGCCATCTTCCAATTACGTAAGTTGGGCTTGTAGCTCTTGCCACTTTCACTTTGAACAGCATGTCTAAATTCTGGCACTTGTAAATTACCGGCCCAACTCACTTCACACGGGAGCCACAAAACCAAATTCGGGAAAGTTCGGATGGTTTCTTCAAAGAAATGTTACAGATCGATATATATTGTGAACTTTAAAAATAGACAAAATACAATCGTACAAAATATGTGTAAGATGGGTTAGAAAAAAAATCTATTTTTCTTGTCCAGTTGTCGTTTGACAAAAGACGGATTCTGAATAATACCGCGATTAATTTTTTTTTCTTTTGGTTAAAACAACCAAGAAACAACTGTTCAACGATAGAATTCTAATTAATCACAGTATTATTTTGAATCCTTCTGACAAAGACACGATCTAACATTTTCAAATGGTTGAAGAGAAAGTCTAATTTAAATGGCGTTCACTGTGACAAAAACGATTATCAGGAAAGCTTGCACGCCATCAGTTCTTACTGAAAATTTCAGTCGCTTGATTCAAATACCGTTCGATGAATCTAGCAAATTATGCTGGCTTTATTTATTTATGGGTTTGAGTCATTCAAGCATATGCGAAGGTTTAATTCTGAATTTTTTTAATAACACGCTGTTGTGTTAATAAATTCTAAATACAATAGCTTGTTAAACAGAAGCAATCAATTTACATTAAAGTCACATACGCACCCAAATATTCTGTATTTTCCAGAATCACATGAATTATATATATTTTTTATCAAAAAGGATAAGTTAGCCGTATTCCGTTAATTTTACCCCCAGATTTGAAGGTAAAGGTAGTTTAAAAGCCTGGTAAAAGTCTAACAAAAAAAACCTGAAAATTCTGCCAGAAAATTTAATTGGAAATGTGTCCATCTGCTGTCACATCTCAGACACGCTTTGATGTACCGACGTCACTCCGAGTCAACCGTGTTAGCCACACCCCTTACAAGGTTCGAAATGTTGGCTCGTTACAAACAAGATCATTCATCGTGGCTGGATCTAAGTCTTTGTGAGCAAATATGGCCAGCCCTCATTCCGTAACATTGGAATAACTGCTAGATTTCCCCTGGTCTGTACAAGCTTTGTACCCAATGAATAATTTTTAGTTTAACGTCACTGTATTAATTTCTGAACACACATCAAATCTTGTAAAAATCAAGGCAAACGGAATTAGTTTGCCATTAAATCCAAATTTTGGGTGAGTATGTGATTTTAAAGCAACTATACACATTAATTTATTCACGATGTCTGTTTGTGATTTATTAAGTTAACACCCTTTGGCCACCTGGCTTCTTGAAGCCTAGACTCCTTCAAGAAGAAACTCAATACAAGTATGTGTTTGTCACTCGCCATTATAGTGGCTCTAATGCAAACATTTATGTATTTTAAATATTAACTACTATGTCTCCCAGAAAAGGTTTGAACAGTTTATAAATGCTGCTAAATCAGTTAAATCTGAGGATTCCGTGCGACTAATCCATAAAACAACCAAACAGTTTTTAAAAACTTTTTTTTTTACGTCTTTTATATGACATTTCTTTGGTTTATGATCAGGTTTTAAAACAGTTATGAAAGGAAAGTAGACCCTATTAAAGCTCATCTTGACGGGGTAATGAGCCGTAATCCATATGGCTTCAGATCAATATGGCCTTATGTTTGAAGTTCCGCTTTTTCTCTCTCCCTGTAATCTCAGAAAACGTTTGCTCAGAATAATGCCCTTGGGACAAAAGAGAGGGACAAAGGCAACCGTTTGTAATTACGATGTCCATGACAGGGCTTCATCGCGTAAAAAGGTGTGCTTTAAACCGTTGGTTATGCATCTGAAACCTTTTAATATAGTTTTGATATTTCGCTCGACATGAATATAAATTTCCAAATGGGCTTTGTGTATACGAGTCTTAATTGTGGATGTGCCGCCTGGCACAGTTGGTCGAGCGGCCTTCTCCAGAGCAGAGGCGCGTTTGTGTTATCCGTGCATATCTCCTTATTTGGGAAATAATTTATGCAGATACTGAAAAACGCAAGGAAATAGCCGAAGCTGTCCGGCCAGATGTTACAATTCAAAGAACTCTAACCCTTACCCTAACACCTAACCATAAGTTTTTTTTACAGATTGATTAATTTTTAACTTTGAACATTTTCAGTTGTTGTTGTAACATCTATAAACAAGTAATTAAATCACCGAAAAAACTACAAGAGTTGCCGTACGTTCCACTGTATGCAAACCATTCCATTGGCTGCCCAACCTCATTTCGTCATTTTTCCAAATAAGGAGATATGCACGGATAACACAAACGATCATATGAGAGTGTCCGAAATAGGTGCGATTCCCCCTGTTGACATTAGGTGCATAAGAGAAGTTTCCCGTTGCTGCGGAGATGGCGGGGTGTTAAACGAGGTTTCTTCCCGATTTTTACTATATTCAGGTAACGCAAGTCGTCATATTATAGGTGAAATACTTTTGAGTACGACGCTAAACACCAATCAAATATATAAATATATGTGTTTGAATCCCTTGTTTCCTTTGTGCAACAATAAAATTCAAACTGTAATAATGCTCCACAGATGATATTGTAAAGAATTCAAACACAATGCATTATTCAAAAGATAGTCTCGAATAGCTCGTTTTGGATTGCCAATTTTTTCATCAATGCCCTTTAGAAATGATTGGAACTGCAACTGTCAGCAACGGTTGAATTCGCTAGGTCTTACTACATGTTAACCACAAGTTCGCTGATACGGGTCTAAAATCAGAACAATTATTCTCGTGTTTTTCGTCTCGCGCAACGGGACCGAACTCGGTTTCCTGGATATTGGTAAAGAAACCAACCTTACATTTACTTTTAAATTGCAATTGGCTCTCTTTATCAATACAATTCCGAATTTGGTATATCGACATTTTTTCTCCACTGCTCATTTATGGTTGTCAAGGAATTTCTAATAACAAATCTAATAACAGGTTCCATAGGTTCGGCTTGTTGATTGGCGAATAAATGTCCATTTTTATTTATTTAAAAAAAATAGTTTTTTGTTTTATCCAATGGACCGGGTTTTCCTCACTCACAAGGTTAGATACAGAGGTCCAAATGAAGATTGATGGCTTTTTCTCAAAGCTCAAGAAAAACTTACAAAGTACATAAAAAATAAGTCAAATAATGGACCCGCTTGTCCTTAGTCAAGAATAAACAAAAAATGTCTTCTGCGGGGAATTGAGTTTTGTCGATTTATCTCGTGTTAAATTTATCGGAAGGGAAACATACACGTGATTGCCATGGTGATTTCTGAGTTATCGGATTGACCGTAAATACATCGTTTATCCCCCGAAAGGCTTTGCACACAGCAGCATGAGGCACAGTGTCTTGAGGATGTATTATCATTTATAGTTATTTTGCCTCATCGCCATTAACTTATGAGCCACTGTGGTTTAATTCGATGCGGTATTTAAAATGTCACAAGAACAATTCTTTCGATTAGATTATTTATCTGACAAAACCGAATGTTTTTGTCCGGAAAGAATAATTTTGTAAATTATCCGAATTCTGTATTGACTAGGCAACATTATACACCGAGTCCATACGTTAGCTGCACATGGTTAGTTTCAGCTCCCAACGACTCAGTCTTGTAAGACACACATTGAGTCAATCAGATGGTCGTAACATCCTCTTTTGTTACGATTTTACTCTATCGACATGCAGTTTCCATCCTATACAATCAACTCTCATTGAAGTTTTCTCATTTTCCATCTGAACTATAGCTTTAGATGTAGGATTTTCAACTGTTCTTCCAGTGTAAAAAGTAGTCGCAGTTCGGTTGATAGCATTTCGCTTTATAGATTGTCGAAATTGAAATAGTTGAGGCTAAATTAAATTGATAATCTATATCTAAACATGGTTATGTCATAGTTTTTTTGTACAATTTGTGTTGGTGTTCATATCAATGAAAGTATTAACGCTAGCTCCATGGTTAATACTAAAAATAATTATTCAATTAAACCTGTATATATATTAGATTCGCAGCCTTTTCTTTACTTTAAAAATTCGTTAGTTCTACCGTGAGCCTCTGTAGATCAGTCGATTAGAGGGCTGGCCCTACTAGCCAGAGACCCGAGTTCGAATCCCGGTGGAGGCGAGCAACATTTTCTTTCTCTACATTTATACAACAATATATTTCATAAATACATATTATCCCTGTGTCAATGTGATAACTATTGTTAAAAATCTATACATACTTTTTATAACAGTATTGCATTGAAGCAATTAACAAAAGACAACCAGTTTGATTTTTTTTTTCAATTTACAGCTTGACTTTGTTTTTAAAATCGATTCTCTCTTTAATCTGGAAAACTATTAAGTGAAAATGAAGCAATTTGATGTCACATAACGCAATTCACGTTGATACAGTATCTGTTTCAAAATAGTTAAAGTAACGAAAACAACCTACTAAACCTTAGTTTAAAAAAGCGTACAGTGTTGTTTTTTTTTGTACGGACGATAAATGTTTCCATCGAGGAATGCTCTGTTGTATTGGTGCTAATCTCACTGGGGAGGAAATCGTCAGCGCGGCAGGCGAAGAGATGTGTAATCGTAACTAGATTATCAACTTGCCGTAAATTTAACACAACATTTTATCTTCCTAAAAGCTTCTCGTCAACGCTCTATTCAGAGATCTGACGAGAATTACGTGCGATGAATTATATATCGGTCTTTAACATGTTTTTCGCACATTTGAAAGCATTCGCTGTTATATTACTTTCAAGCAAATCAATACGGGGAAAAGGAATATATTGTTTTTTACTAAATGCTCTATAATAATATTCCGGTCTGTGTTTTTTCCACTTATTGCAATTGCACTAAAAAAAAAAGCCAAACCAAACCGCAATTATGGTAGTGAATGTTGTCAGTTAATCCTGTCACAAGGAAAGAGGCCGGAAGAGGTCATTAATGCTTGAGTCAGTATCAGACTATGAACTATTTTTTTGTGTCGCTTACAAAATGACCGTTAACAGTATTTTCGTTTTTTTGGGGATAACCCTCTGTGATACTGAACAGATTCTAGTTAAGAAAATTTTGCAGGCTGGGACGGTGAGACCCTTGCGGGACTTGAACCCACGACCCTCAGAGTCCGGCACCGAGTTGCCAGCAGTAAAACCATTCTGAACTAGAATATGTTCAGTATCAGAGAGTGTTATCTCAAAAACGAAAATACTAGTATCAGGCTATCCATCATATTGATATGGTGTTGATACCATGGAATTGTGGTTTTCAATACTTTTACAGAAAGGCCGCTGGGGTCCGTTTCACAAAGCGATCTTAGGCTACGTTTAACGAAAATACCATAGCGACCAGTACTGGAGGCATTGTGTTGTCGTGGTAGTTACGATCAACGTAAGCTAGGATCGCTTTGTGAAACGGACCCCAGGCGCCTGCGATAGGTTATTTAACATATTTGAGAATATATGTATATGGTCCAATTGTAGCAGGATCAACCTTCTTTGTTTGAAACTATTCCTCTATAACTTTAAAAATGTAATTGTAGTTGCTTTGCGGTGACTTATCGATTACTGTAGAGTGAACCATAATGCTAATGGTGTTTTTACCCTTTTTTTAGTTTTCATTTAATATTCATGTTGAAAGTTATTTGTTTTATGTTGATGCTAACATTAAGGGGTAATGTACTCTCTACAATTTAGTCTTTTTATGTATTCTATATTTGTTCTGTGCAAATAAAATAGATAATAATCTGACTTGTGACAGGGGCCCGCGCCGTGGCTCAGTGGTTAACGCGTCTGACTGCAGATCCTCCTTCGATGCACCGCACACGTTCGAGTCTCCCAGTGGATCTGAAGTATCTGAGGGAGTCACACGAGGTGACTTCGGCAATCGCGGGGGGCGGTTTTTACGAGGTTTCCTCCCGGTTTTCCCCCGTATTGAGAAGTGGAGAATCCGTCGTCATATAAATGAAATACCTTTGAGTACGACGTTAAACACCATTTTTATGCAAATGACATATTTTATTTTTTGATCTTCCTATTATTGAGGACATTTCGTTCAAAATGTGATTTCTAGACATATCAGGTGCTTTAGAAAAGAGAAACTTTGACTCTTTGTTTGGTGTGGGTTCGCCCATAATAACATTCAGGTAGGATGAGTAAAAAACAGATATTTGTTTTAGGAAGTGGGAGGGCTGTCGTCTACCCATGTAAGGTATAATTGGGTTTGACCTGTAATAAGAATCCTTTGTCATATATGAAGAAAGTGTCATGTATAAGTACCTTTTAAGTGACAAAACAAATTTGGGTCAGACGCCATGAAAACTTTTGGACCATTAACAAGAGAAGTCTTTCATTTCATTGGTTCTCAGTGATGTAAATTCGATTATTTCCTCTGTTAAATTTCTCAGGTTCTACTGGTTTGGGCGAATGGTCGCCATTGACCCCATGTTCAGCAACCTGCGGTAACGGAAAGCAGACACGAATTCGTCATTGTACCAATGTTCCTACAGAAAACGTGAAATGTTACTTCGCCAGCGAAACCGAACAATATCAGTGTTTCGCTGGGGTTAATTGTAAACCAGGTAAGATTTTTTTGGGACATGTAGTAAAACCAAACACCTGTTCATAACACATGCATGTGATCCTTATTGTTAAGGTTCAGTCTTTACAGTCTTTTTCTAGTTTGTCATCAATAGCGTCACACTAACTATATATATTTTTGTGAAAAGTGTTGGTTTGGAGTTTCTTGCAATGTAACAGTCTGTATATTTTTAGGCCTATACATTGTTTCATAAAAGTATTCATTAGATTGTCTTAACTTTCCTAAGTGTATTATGTTACGTTAACAGGTTATACTTAACTTATGATAATAATGAGACAGTACAGGTTATTTCCCCTTTCCGTGAAATTGGTAAGTGCATGGTTGAGGATAGCGAAAACTTGTGGCCTACTCATAGTGTTAGCCAGAGGGGTGTCATTGAGGCACCCTGGAATCCATTTGAGACACCCTAATTCAGTCAAATTTAACACTGGAAAGATAGGGAAAATGTCAAATGAGACACCCTGTTTCTTTGAAAATAGTGATTTGAGACACCCTGTTTTTGATTTCTGGCTAACACTATGGGCCTACTGATTCGCTAGAAGCATAATACAAAGTACGTGTGTTTTCCTTTCAGTTGACGGTGGTTGGTCTGGCTGGGGACCTTGGACTAACTGCACCAGAAAATGCGGAATTGGTTTCCATCAACGCTGGAGGAAATGCAGTAACCCTAAACCTCAGTTTGGAGGGATAATCTGCGAAGGAACTATGCAAGAATTTGCACCATGTATCAACCCCGCATGTCCGCGTAAGGGATGGATTTTAGTACTACACAAATCATTGATTAAAATCTTGCAGTATAACTGTTTGTTTTTTTACCAGTCCCAAAAAACATAGAAGTCGATGTTTGAACTTGGCTAACAAGACTTGCCGGAAATAGATGAACTTATGACGTTTGGATAATCTAGACAAGCTTACATTCTTGTTGATAATTTGGATTTGAGCTATCTTTGATGTCTTGGCGTACGTGTGGCGTCCTCTTTTGTTCAGTTTTTGTAAATGTTTTGTCCTGTCTTGCATGGTGCCAGCGTTTCTAATGGTTGTTTCCTTCAGCGATTGGGCCGGCACGCCGTCACACAATTACACGTTTGGCATTTTTTTTTTAAATTCAGGCCAATAACTTTTCTTTGCCAGCTTTTAATTTTTCTTGTAAAATTCAAGCCAATATCTTTTCTTTTCTAGCATTGTACTTTGGTGATAAGCTGACTGACTGCCCGGAAGGTTACGTTCATTGCGCAGACGGCCGTCAGTGTATTGACGAGAGTAGAAGATGTGATTTTTGGGGCGATTGCCGCGATAGCAGCGACGAGTCCGCGTGCAGAGAAGGCGAGCCTGTGGAAATATTTTACAACAACAACAGCGGTAAGTTGCACTCTTTTATCCAGGAACTGATTTTTAGATTATATAACCCCTGTGAGTTTGTGTAATACATACAGTATGAGTTGGCACAATGCCAAGTGTCTTAAAATTCCCAATAGACGACAGCTTTGGTCTCGTGAGGTAATTCTCGGCGTCGCCGGACGCATCCACCATAAAAGGGGGCATTGGTGTGTTTGTTTAATTTTCTTTGGGGAAACCCGGCGGAAGACGAGAAAAGTACTAAAATAACAAGGCTTGAAGAATCATTATGTTTTATCAATACTAGAAAAACAAATATTCTGAAACGAATGATTTAGTATCAATAACGCCTTGTCCTGTAAAAATAATACAATTAAACTTTTGCAAATCTACATGTAGGTATCCAAACAAATTAGTGGAGTCACCTTACCTTGACATTTGCCTCAGTCCAAATTATTTTTGTCAGTCTTCAAGTACTCCTTTTTTAATTTCGAGACTGGCTATGTGAATAAAACATAGCCTATCCATAGCGTTTGAGAACGTTTGAACGGCTGATCTCAGTGATCTGAATGTCGGGGCACGCACAATAAGGGAGAACAGTATTCCAAATCCGCTCAACTACAAATCCCAAATAATAATCATATCCATTTGAAACAACTCTTAATCTACCTTCCGACAAGGTTTTTATGGCATCAAGCCACGATCTAATGGGTGCATGTCTTACAGAACAGGGGTGCTGGAAAGAACATCGATCATCATGTATGAGCCAATTTTATCCAACGATTTAAAGTCGTCATATTCATCTCGAACACTGTCAAACCCGAATCCAACATGTTTTGTCCGTAAAGTTTGGTTGAAGTGTTCATTTCAAACAGTCAAACCTAATTCACTTCCTGTGAAATAGGGCACCGGTAACTTCTTCAGTTTAAATCAAACTTTCAATGCGTTTTGCTGGTCGATGTCGTTCCCGAGAAGTAAAATTCTTCTTCATCTCTTGGTAAAATCCATTTGTTTTAGGGTTTTATCCACGATAAACACGTGTGTCTCTTACCCAACTGGCGGGAAACTCTAACCGCAGGTTTACACTGATCTATATAAATGTCAGTGACGTAACTGAATTTGTTTTGTTTTGCAGAGGGTAAGAACTTAAGGGTTCCCCTTTTTGTTTTTTCTTGACCCTATTTTTCTTATTGCTAAAAGTTTGTATATGAAACAACTCTTCATATTTCAACATTACATAGCAAACCTTTCGAAATAATTAATTAAACGATGTCTTGTTTTTTTTCTTCTGTTGCATTGCCAGTAAGTCAAAGCCACCCCTTGTTTACTCTATTTGGACTATGCCAAGATTTTTCATTACAGGGGCCATACGCTACGAGTTACGATTTTAAAACTACGATTGATAGAAAAAATATCAACATAGAGTAAAGAAATGTGTGGATAATAGAATAGAAATAATGTTCAATCGACTGCCGTCTATTGCGAATTTTAGGACAATTGAGGTGGACGAGTTTCTAAATTTTAAGGCTCAGACTGACGCCTTCGCCCAAAAATAAACTCGTCCACCTCAACTATCCTAAAATTCGCAATAGACGGCGGTCAATTGAACATTATTTCTTAAATAAGAATACAAATTTTATTTACACTAGTTTGCCCGTTAAAAATAAAAAAAAATTCACATATCTTTTTTATTTGGGAGTGAAAGTATTACAGTTCGTCGAGCAGTATTGCTTGGGATTTTTTATAACGTTTCTATCCTAAATACATTTTGAATAAATTTTTTCTTTATTTAAGTATAATGAACAAAATTGAGAATGCTTCGTTTGTTTACAAAAACGATATATTTTGTGCAGTTGTTCTTGTTTTAGTAGGCCTACTTGGGTTCATATTCTGATTTCTCAAATATCGTCTTTTTATATTTGTAGGTATCAGCCTAAGAGTTCGTGCTCTAACATTCCCTATCATATCATCAGGATTTGCTTTGTGGTTTTCAAACCACAAGAGATGAGCTGCCATATTCCAATTAAAGCTACCATTAGTCAACTTTTCATGTAGTCTCAACCCAATATATTTTTTTTTCTGATTTTTTAAAACTTTCTGATTGATATTTTTAAAAAAAAATTAAGGTTTGTAGACCAATGTGTAACTAAGGTAAGACTCATGTGATCTACTTTTGTCTTGTATGTTGAAATGAGTTATCCCCCTTCACATGAATAGTCACAAGAGTTGCTGTCCCTTGAATATCCTTAATTCAAGCTAGTCAAGCCACAGGAGTTGTCGGCCCTTAAATATCCTTAATTCAAGATAATCCGATTAGATTAAACTTGGAAACAAGCAATTTTATAAATAGGAAGACCTTGTAAAACACAATAGCAAAGTACAGAGGATGATCAGTGTTAAATGTTGCTTAAGCATAGTTCTTTTTAAAATCAAATGAGGTTGATTTCTTTTGAACCCAGTGTGTTTCTTAGGTAAGGTCCCTGCCTTGTATTTGGTGCTATTTTATCCGCTTTCTACACTGTTGGTTCTTCTAGTGAGATTGTGTATTCTTATTCATGGGTTTCTCTTCCAAGTCAGACTTTGGTCGATATCTTCGATCAGATAAAAAGCTTGGAAATTGTAACCTAATTCTGTAACCAATTTCAGCATTGCCTCATTATGATGTGAAATGATAAGAACATCATAATAGGGTTTATATTTTAGACCAAATGTAAATGATTAGATGAAAAAGGACTGCAAAATTTCTGTAATGTTTTATATTCTATTCATTTGCGCAGAAGACAACCACTTTGCTATGTTTCTCTTCGCATGAAGACAAATGTTCACGGATAAAATCATTTTATTAAGAAAATAAGAATACAGTTTGTCAAATTTGTTAATTTTTGTCCAAAATGTCAAATATTTATGTCATAAATATGTCAAGTACTACAATGAAGGGTTACTTGTTTTTACATTATACGAACAGTTTTTCGAAGGAATTTTTCAATGTCGCATGACCATATCTTAGATTGTATTGAGACATTCCGTGGTCATGGGTAAAATTTGTTGCGTCCTTGAATTGTATTGGCCTTAAAAACATGATTGTACATATTCTTGTTTTAAGCCACATATGCTCACTGCTGTTACTTAAGCTGTAAATGATCGGTTTTTAGACAAATGTTGTTTTGATTTAACTTTATCTTTGAGGCAAACATCTCTATATATAATTTTATATAAACGGTAATGGGTTTTGTACTGTTCTCTCCGAATGACTTTTCAGTTGACAATTTTGTCTGTTTCCAAATGTTTATATTTTGCAGGAAAATTTCTACTTTTTTTTCACAAATCGAGGTTTCTGACAATACCAATTTCCTCTTGGGCGACAACCCCTTGCTATAAAAGTAGAAACTCTTCAATTTCGTTCCTCCAAAACGAGGTTATTTGAAAAATAAAAGATCTGTGGGACTAGATTGAATGTATGTGCCAGAGACTTGGTTACTTTAGCCAACAAAAGCCGAATATAATTTGTTCATTCTTTATATATGGGAAGTTTTCCGGTGGCTGCGGAGTTCGCGTGGTCGATTTTACGAGGTTTCTTCCCGGTTTTCCACCATACACCGGCAAATCATATAGTCGCTATAAAAGTTGTCATATAGGTGTAATACTCTTGAGTACGACGTTGAACACAAATCAAACAAATCATTTTTCAATCTTGTGTGGTTTTAGGCTTATTCCTATGTTCGAAAAAAGCTATTGCTATCATGTCCATCAACGTTTTTCAGGCTGTACTAAAATTTGTCATTCTGGTTGACTTTGACAAACGGGTTATGTAATCCATTGTTGCTGTATGCTGATCTGTTTTGTATATGAAGCATGTGTGTATAAACAGTCAACTTGTTGGGTATCTTCGTACGTCATTTACCATAAGCTAGTGAGGGACCAAACTACAGTATGAGCGAGAGAATGAATTGAAGTATGTATGTTAAGTTGTCTCTGGTCAGCTATATTTCAAAATTTATGGTTTGTGACATAACTTCGGGTCTCGAAAGCCGGAGCTTACTGACCTGTGTAAGCTGGTGCTCTCTTGAGTTGATTTCTCGCGGTGTCTTGTTTCCGTTCTGCAAATGCCTGTGGTATATTGTGGTGCCAGTGTCGTTCAGTGTGATTTCCTTCAGTAAGAATAGCACGCCGGCATATGAGTGAAATAACCTTAAACCTGGTGTAAAACAATCAAATCATCCTGGTTCGGAATGATGTTACAAGCAGCGCCAGAAATTATACACAGGTGGGTTACGGCTAGGAATAGGAATAAGGTTAATGGATTGGTGGAGTCTAAGGGTGAGGTTTAAGGGTTCCATACTTAACAAACCCTAACCGTGAAACTATTCTAACCCTAATGAATGAATGCATTTACCTGTATATGCACCGAATCATTTAAACGCAAGATTAGGGTTCAATACTTAACAAACCCTAACCGTGAAACTATTCTAACTCTAATGAATGAATGCATTTACCTGTATAGGCACCGAATCATTTAAACGCAAGATTAGGGTTCCATACTTAACAAACCCTAACCGTGAAACTATTCTAACCCTAATGAATGACTGCATTTACCTGTAGGCACCGAATCATTTAAACGCAAGATTTTTCGGAGAGGATACGACCCTCTCTCGTGTGAAAGGAGAAATGGATTATTTTCTCGTGGTCAAATCTGTGATTTCTAACATACTCATTCCATAACTATGTAAATGTATACATTTATTGTGTTAATTGATAAATGATGTGATTTGTAATATACTTATATCCTTTACCAAAAATCTAAATCTATAAATTTGTACACACAAAAAACAATTTGTAAGGGAGTTCTTAGGAACAGCAGATTTTTTAAAATAACGTTTCAATACTAACACAGTAGATGAGTTGAAAGGCTGCAAATCGGAATTGGCTTTATGAGGTTGTTCAAGCCAGAAACCGAAGTCAAAAGTAGTCTATCGGTTCGAGTCACTGTTTATTTGTTTCTTAAACTAGAAGAAACTTAATTTAGAAACAAAATACGATAATATTTGTACTTTGCACACCTGTAATTTTGTTATCATTGTCGTTACTATTAGTTTTACATTTTTTTATACATATATTTTTGCTGACGGGGTAATCTGTTGCTTCATTGTCAATGCCAATTTTATTATACCATAGTCACTCTTATTTTTGCCGGAACTCGTAGAAACGAAGCTTTTACAAAATTGTTGACATATATTTTTTTATATACCCACAGCTTCAGTTTTATATGTATAAGAAATATCCTGTGACTGTTGCGTTATACTTATATACCTTAAGAACTCGTGATCGAATACTCTTTTCTTGAAATAAAGTGTTTTTATGTCAAAGTTGTTTTTGCTTCATCTGAAATTAATATTCCCTTTCCTGACCTGGTAATCAATTAGCTTTATTGTTTGCTTGATGACTGTGTGGTTAATATGTGGATCGCAAACGGAAGGCGCTCGACATTGCCTAACATCGTATTTTGTTTCAAAATCTAAGACAAAATCAGCATTTAGCTATACACTTAGCTATATATAAACTTCCAAGTAAGAATTGTGAGACATGCACACCATTTAACCCACAGCCAAAGGTCGCTGCTATCGAAAGGTTTAAACTTTGTTCCCAGTGTTACTAAGACTTACCGTAACACTTTCAATACTTATATTGAAAAGGGACTACAGCAGTTGGCACCGTGTGCTAAATTGGAATATTTACTCAACCAAATTGTTAATCTCATTAAAAACGCTAAACCACAGAAATCTAACCTTTGAAAAGGCGAATTTAAGGCGACTGGAGGGTTCATTCCTGTTTCGTTTACGATTTGAAAAAATGCAAATGTAGACATGGAAAGTGTATAGCTGAGTGAACTGAGGAGGAGACAGAGAAAGCGTTCCATCCCAAAACACGTTCTGGGCATTACATAAGTATTTCAGGTTGTCGTCTGTCCCAAATATAAGTATACGGTTAGCTTGGCCGTCGTCAGGTAGAATAAAGTCATCTCCACCTGTTGTTTGCCCCCAAACACCCTGGATGTTGATGTCTTCTCTTGTTTTGGCGAATGGGTGGTGTTGTCTTTCGTCGTTGACTGTATAGAGCTGTCCTAATGCTGGGAAACGTAGGGATATCTCTGGCAACATCGGCACTTTGTTCTAACGTATCTCCGTTCCTCAGCTTGGCGAGTTCATCTACATATATTGATGGCATTGGGGTAAGTTCCTCTCTGGCTCGTTTCCTCAAAGATTGCATGAAGCTAGCCACACCGGGATTTGGCTCATTTGCGGCATGCTTACGGTTATTGGAATGCCTTATCAAAATGTCATGTTCAGTACATAACAGACACAAACAAGAAACAAAACATGTGTCATAATATATACACAAAGAAAAAAGTTAAGCACCCCCTATATTTTTCGCAATGACTTGTCTTACGAGGTTTGGCGTTGAAAGCCTGATAACATAACCTCGGAAAAACAAATGTGGTTTGGAAAAATACATATGGGACAAAAAGAAAACTGAAAAAGTGTATCCAACTTTGAGATTTCAATCATGATTCTGGAGTAATTCCGAGAAGCAGCATTTGACCCAAAAAATGAGTCATAATAAGTATGGAGGTGCAGAGTCAGAAACACAGTTCAACATCATGATTGATGATGAAAAATGT